>JABUQX010095516.1:17500-32599 GCA_015478945.1 Trachelipus rathkii
GTAATATATATATATAGTTAATATATTATATATATATCTATATATATATATATATAATAATATATATATATATAGGTATATAAATATATATATACGGTATATAGTATATACTATTATATATATATATATATTATATATATAGTAATATAGTATATATATATATTAAATATATAATATATATATAAATTATATATAATATTATTAATATAGTAATAATATATAATATATATTATATATATATATTTTTATTTATTTATTTTATATATATTATATTATAATATATATATTATATATAATAATACTATATTAATTTATATTATATATTATATATATTATCGTATATATATAGATATTATATATATATATACTATATATAGTATATAATATGTATAGTGAGGAAGTTGAAGAATGCAATTCTTATATTCCAATATTCCAATTATATATATATTTATATAACGGTATATATCTATATATATATCTTTATAAATTATATATATATAATAATCTATATATATATATATATATATAATATATATATATTAGTATATATATATATATATTATATATATATATATATATTATAATATATATATATTATATCATATATATATATATATATATATAATAATATAGTATATATATATATATATAGTATATTATATATAGTATATTATATATATATAATATTTATATATATTTATGTATTTTTTTTTTCAGAAATTTGCTTATTTGTATTTATTAAATTCAATAATAAAAAAGGTTCGCGGTACTTCTATAGTATTAACTTTAATTAATTAGAGTTTATATCCTTAAGGAAAAATCATGTCACTAAGACCAAAATCGAAATATCACTATCATGTATCTTGAATTATATTACTTCACTCTGATGATAAAAATACTTTCATTGACATATGAAATAGTTTTACACAGTTGATGGCAAATCAGTCAGTTCGATCTTGCACAAAAGAGTCTACCTAACTACCATTTACTCATGGGTCCAATACATCTATTGGAATCCTTTAAATTAATGCGGACATTTAAAACGCATATCATCCAGCATTGCTGCAATGTTAAAATAGAAAGGTGGAACTAAAGAAATCAGGTAAAACTTCTAATTTCAAAAACTTAGACTATAATGGTCATTTTTTTTCAGTATGCCATACTAAAATTTTTAATCTATGTTAAGTGAGAAATTCAAAATACAATTGATTTAAATCGGTTGTTAAAGATAGTGTACCTCATTAGTTTTTCTTTGTCAATGACCAAGGATTTAAAGCACTGTGTGGAGACATGGCTTGAATACTGAAGTCCATTAATGAATAATATTGTAAAATAGTTCTAGAAGAAAAAATATAACTTCAAAAACAAGCTTTAAATTGCAGTAAAGGACGCTTTGGTTGCATTTAAAAATGATGAACTTACACATTGGAAAGCTAAATTATTTTATCAATAATATATATATATAAATGAAGATAAAAAATAATATTTCTATAAACTATGTAGTCTCAAAGAAACCTTCAACATTTCAGCGAAGATATCCAAGAATTTGTTACTGACATACTTAAATAGAATTCGCATACAGAAGAAGTAATTAGCTTAGTTACGGATAACGCATCAATCATGATCAATTTTAAAGAAAAATTAATAAGGAAATGAAATAGGAACGAAATTAAATTTTGGAAATCGTCAAAAGCGAAGAATAAAGTTGTTTTTCAGAAGACTTGATAAAACTATGAACAGACTATGTTCCGATAAGTTAACATTGCACCACATGAGATGTGGAATGTATACTTTTCAGTTCCGCACTTGCGTGATGGTCCTCCCACAATATCCATAGAGGCAAAATCTTATAAGCAGGTGCGAGACATAATGCAAAGCAGCACGTAACCCCAAATTAATGGAAGTTCTAAAGAATAAGTCTCCAACTGTGTAATCTAGGTCAAGATACAAGATGGGGAAGGTACATTCATATGTTCTAAAGCTTCTGCACTAAAAGTATAGTCGTAGTTGATGGGCTGCGTGTACTTCTGAATCTTTCTCTCATCCGACAGTCAGTGGGGAAACAAATCGAAACATTCGAAGAATTATTAAAACACCCATAGTTTTACAACAAAAATTATTCAATAAGAAGAGACTGCAGGAAAATTTTTTATAGAGAACGGATTTAGCACATCACAAATAAATTCCATGAAAAAAAGGAAGAATGTTAAACTGAAAATAAAAACTTTTGTCGGTCAAATCTTTGTTTAGAAATCTTTTCAGAACCTGAAGATTCTGAATAATTTATAAGCTAGAGTGCTCTTTGTGACTTAGGACTTAAAGATGGAATAACACTATCGACGAGAAATTGGGTTGAGTCAGATAGTTCAGCAGTTTTCAGGAATCCTCGCCTTGTAGAATTCTTGTCAGAGTGAAGATGAAGAAGTCAACATTGACAGATAATTTGGAGAAAATTGGGAGCATGCCACACACTTGATGAAAACTAAAAAGACAATCTACTGTTAAAAGACATTCACCTAAATATCTCTAGAAAAATAAAAAGGCTATAAGTTGCCATATGTGCATTTGATGGAATAAGAAAATCGACCGGAAAAATCAAGTTAACAGTTAAAGAGGCAATCAATTGCTATCCTAAAATTTGCAAGATGGCGCTTGCACAATAACAGCTTTGCCTCCTATTCAAGTGAGTTTGAGAGCTTATTTTCTGCTTTGAAAATAATAACCAAGTTTTTACATTATCTATAGTAATATTTAAGCAATTGTAATCATAGCCTCCGACAAATACTATAAAACATATCATCTGGGCTCAGCCCGCAGGGCTGAGGCTTACCCCTCCTTCGGAGGGGTAATGCCCGCTACACGCCTTCGGGTGATCCCCCTCTCAGATTCACACCCTTTGAGGGGGCGCATCTTCATGGGTTTTCTCTCGTCGGAGTGGTGTGTGTGCTTAGATACTCTTGGTAATGAAAACTGTTTATTCGTAAGTTTAGGTACGTTATGTTAAATATACTCTGACAAGGTGTGAAATTAACACTGAATTGGTAGAGAGAAATAGTGAGTTTTGTAAGATATTACAGTGTTACCTGAACGATGTGTGTTGAAACGTGAGCTAGGTTAAGTTATTGTTGAGTAATGTCAGGTTTGGCCCGAGACTTTTGCTAATGTCTACGTTTGATTGACAAGTTCAAGCACGATATGTTATATCTAGAGAAGTGTGGACACATTGATTGAAGATAGTGTCAATTCATAGGTCGAGATGCTGGTATCTTTTTGATAGAATGGTCACTTTGTTAAGGGATTTTGTTGATAATAACGTCTTACCTGTACCATCAGGGCTAGCGCAAGGGTGTGCCGTTAATACCACTTAGCAAGCGTGTTCAGGGTACATCGGAATGGTTTGGGTCTTCGTGGCAATCTATTTGGTCTCAACTCTAGGTTGTGCTATCTATGGGTACATTGAGGATCACGCTGAGGTTGTTGGCAGCGGTGTATGACTGAGCGAGCTATCTGGAGGTATAGCGCGTGTTGCTTAATCTAACGATTTTTGCATGATATTTTTCTGAAGGGGGGCGGGGTCTAATAATAGGGTATGGATAAAATATTTCAGTTACCTCAATGAAAGCGTTAGGTGTATACAAGGCCACATCACCCCGGGTTTCTCGTCGGAAGGTTATGTTTTGCTTTAGATACTCTTGATTAATTGAAAACTGTTTATTCGTAAGTAGGGTACGTTATGTTAAATCATTGCTATGAAAATGTGAAATAAACTGATTGTAGATTTTAATGATGAGTTTTTGTAAGAATATTAGCTGTTTCACTGAACGCTGATGTGTGTAGAACGTGAGTCCCTAGGTTAAGTTTTTGTTGCGTAAAATGTTAGGTTTGCCTTAGAATTTTGTAAAAGTCTACGTATTATATTCATAGTTCATATGATGTTATACTCAAAACGAGTGACACTTTGATGAACGATGGTGTTTAATTCGTAGCTTCCAGATTTGGTATCTTTGATAGACCTGGTCGACTTTGTTGAGGGATTTTTGTTAGATTGATTGCGGTTTTTACTTAGCTGATATGCACGAGAAAAAAGCTCTTGGTATCTGGGATTCTATCGGGTTATTTGTTCTTCTTGCTTCTCGAATTGATGTGATCTTGATCGGCGAATTTTCCCCCATGGTCGAAGTGGGAACGATATTGGAAGTATTGTATGAACTTATTAGCTACTTTTCACTTTTGATAAGTGGGAATTTTCCAGGATGTTAGCTGATTATTCATACCGAGTATGTTAAGTTGCCTTCTGTGAACAAGCAATATTCTTAGTTGCGGTGTAGATATTTACTTTATTGATGCTCAAAGCTTTGTTGGTTAAGCCATATATTCCGATGGTTAGTAATACTACAGAACTCATTTTGCGCTATGTTATTGTTGAATGATACTCTAAAATGCTACGTAAATCAGTTGTAAATGTAAAATTAACATTTGATATGTTAGATATGGCTTGAAAAAATGTGAATAGGGTTACGTTTTTGTACGCTGTGGTTAGGTACTTTACTGCTGTTAAGTATGGAAGCTTTTGTTTAATGTAGTTGTTTATTCGTGATAGTTCGTCGTTGTACATTGATTTTTCTCTTAATCCCATGAATGCTATGTTAGCTTTTTAATGTAAAACCTTGTTATGTAGATATATTCGTTGATTGTATATAAATGAACTTATCTTTGTCTATGTTAATTGTTGTTGTTGTTGTTTGTCCTAATGAGAATATATACCCTTTTGAACTGAAATGGTTCGTTCGTCGTAATTCTCTGTTTACTTTCTCTGATTGGTTGAAAGAAAGAATCTCATACAGTTTAAGGGATGTTTATCACGACCGTATTTGGTTCTGTGCAGTAGGGATAGTCTTTTCGCAGTGCTGATTCGATTATCTCTCGCGCACCTCTCACGCTTGTTGTTGGATATCTTCATGAGGTAGTTTCGTTATTCCAACGATGTGTCATTTAATTTTAGTCGTAAACCGAATGGCGACTGCGACATTGCTTGTGTATTCCAGACAGAGGGTTAAATATAATAAGTATTGCATCACTTATGAAATGTGACAAGCATAAATCATTTTCATGTTTAGACTTGATATTTTCTGTAAAGGGGGGCAGTGTCTAAAAAGAGATAATGTTATTTGGGTAAGGTTATGATAAATTTTGTTTAAATATTACTATGATAATGTAAAAAAAACTTTGGTAGGTTTAGCATATATACGTTGGTCTGTAGTGATAATCGGTTCAGGGTTATGAATACATTTTGATACTGTTACTGTGTACAATGTAAGATTAAGCGTTAATTATGTAGAGATATGCTTGGAAAAAAGTTATGAACAGGTTACGTTTTTGTATGTAATTAGTTTACTTTACTGTGTTAAGTGTGGAACTTGGTTAATGTTAACAGTTTTATTAGGACGTAAGATGTGTTAGGTTTACCGTTGTACATTATTTTTCCTGTTCATATGATGCTATGTTACTATATTAATATGAAAACCTTTCAGTTAGCAAGTATTCGATGGTAGTATCTATAAGAACTCATTTGTGCTATTGTTTATCCGAAATGATACTCTAAATGCGATTAGTAAATCATGTTTGTAAGAAGACTAACATCGAATGTAAGATATGCTTGAAAAAAGTGTAATTTTACGTTTTGTATGCTATGCTAGTACTTTCTGCTGGTTAATATGGAACTTGTGTTAATGTTATTGTTTTATTCTCAAGCGTACGTGTGTGGTTAGATTTTGTTTATTAGTACATATCATATTCGTTAGTTCTGGTAATGGCTATTAGTCTTTATTATGCGAAACAATGTTACGTTTACATATATTCGTTGGTTGGGTATATAAAAAACTTATTTTTGACTGTTATTGTTGTTGTTGTTGTTGTGTTGTTGTCTAACGGTAGAAATCATTAATACCGCTTTTTGAACTGATAATGGTACGTTCAGTGCATTGTTATCTTGTTTACTTTCTTCTGTCTGATTGGTTGAAAAAAAGAATCTCGTTACCTTTTAGAGCTGTCTTATACGATCCAATTTACGTCATTAAGACCTTTTTCGCTTGTGTTGTATGATGATACTCTATTCTGCTCCTACGAATGTCCTCTTTACGAGGACATTTACATAGTAGTATTTCCAGTCAGGTTACTGATCATGCGTCAAAAGTGAAAATGTGAATCCCACCTCATTTACGTATCCTATCAATAGTCTATTACAAGACTTTAGACATGATAGGTTATTCGTATGAGGGTTGGAATATTATTGCATAAATGACTTCTATTACAAGCAATTTCGAATATTTTCAAGATCTCTTGTTCTGAAGAAGTTTCAATCAATAACTCTATATGAAGTAAAGTTATTGATGAAAATTTCTTCCATGGACTTTTTTAAGTTTCTCTACAGAGAATATGCATTAAATGGATTAGTGCTGTAGGTTGTATGTGATCTTTATTAAATGTTGTCAGTTTATTCTTGCTTAAGATGGGGCTGGTTGTTGGCCTTTGTACATTATATTCCTAGTTCTGGTAAAGTTATGTTGACTTTATTAATAGGAAAACTTTGTTACGGTAGAGTATACTCATTGGTCTGTATGAAAATTTACACACGGTTATGGTAAAATTTTTGTTACATATTACCTTGTTAATGTAAAATTACATTGTTTATGTTAGAGAACATTGCTTGACCAATGTGAATAAAGTACGTTTTTGATGTTATGTTAGTTCTTTACGGTGTTAAGTTGGTCCCTTTGTTAATGTTAACGTTCTATTCTGTTAAGATGTGGTTTTAGGTTGCTTCGTTGTGGGCTATATTCATAGTTCAAGATGATACTAAGTAAGTTTTATTGATGTGCAAACTTTGTTACGTCAGCATATGTTGTCTGATCTTTGTATAGGAAGGAACTTGATTAATGTTATGCTCTTCCTCCGGAGAAATGATACTCAATAATGTACCTATCAATAAGATCCATAGATCAAGCATGGTCAGGAGGAGTTGGATGCTGGCTGGATTAGTTTGATTTAGTGATTTACTGGATTTAGGTTTTTAAAAACGTAAATTTGTAGTTATAAGGCATCATGACTCGGGGTAAGAAATGTAAAAAGTGTAAGAAATTTTATTTTATTTATTTAATTTATTTTTTATTTCTTGTGGCGAAATGTTTTTATTTTCAACAGGATCGAATACATATATAAAGACACCAATATTGTACATCATTACACTAATATTTAAATAACTGGGACCGCAGCCGGGATGCCGCACCGTGCAGGTTTGCCAAAGTTATTAGGTATCTGAGTAGGTTTTAGAGAATAAGGCTTCTTTCCTTCTTTATTATTTTTCCTCTCCTTCTCATTCCTCTTCAATCCAGTTTTGCACTCTGTGCTCTTTTTTTCGGTCAGGACCCCCTCAATGGGGAAAGGTAAAGCTATGGGACTTATAACATATATTCGAACTCTACGACCTCGATACCCCTTATAAGGGACACCAACGTTGTTGTTATACGAATGTTTATTAACTCGGCCATGCCAACTACCCAGCACCGGGGCCGGAGCCAACTCATCAGATTCCACATATCAAGTATTTCTAGAAATTCAACTCTGAATCCTCTCACCAAATTTCAGCAATGTACGAAACTCGATTTTTTTAAGGGGGGCGGTCCCTTCGGGGACCCCGCGGGGAGTAACCTCGTCTACGACAAGGTTACGTCCCCGTCTAACACCCTCCAAATTTTAACCCCATACGATAACTCTAACCCATGAGTATATATTCGACTCGGAAACCGGATGCGAGAAGAAACCGCGTGTGGAAATAATAACCATAAGTAATAATAATAATAATAATATATTAATAATATAATAAGTATAATAATAATAATAATAAATATAATAATCAATTAATAAATAGTAATAATAATAATAATAATTAATAATAAAAAACTCCAGAGGATGAGTCGGAATCGGTGCGCTACGACACGGGGCGGTGCGGTGCGGTGTGGTGCGGTGCGGTACGGAGATGGACCCTAAGGCTGAGCTGAAGTCGGCTCGAAATGAGATCACTCCGAATCTCAATTTCTTCGACGTAATATAATAATAATAATAATAAATAAAATAATAATGATAATAATAATTAAATAATAATAATAATAATAATATAATAATTACTGGTGTATATTAATGTGTATGTGCGCGAGCGCGCTCTCGCGCGCTGACGTAATCTCGTCTCCAACGAGATTACGTCATCACGCTCGAACCTAACTCTCGTTAGGCTTAATTTCGGTCGCTCAGATCCCGCAAAAAGAGCGTAAACCAAATATCGGCGTCCACCCTCGGGGTGAACCCCCCTCTATATACATCCCACTAACTTGAAATTTACCCTGTAGCTTAATACCTCAATAGATTATATTCAAGTTTCAGACCGATATCCATTCCTTCATATCGAAAAGGGTGGGCGTGCGGAAACTGTCCTATTACTACTTATATATATATATAATACAGTGGCGTATCCGAAATTTTTTTCGGGGGGGCCAAACAAAAATCGCTCTTTATATATATATACTATAACTAATATATAATAATAATATAATATATATTATATATATATATAATATATATATATTATCAATTATTTAATATATCTATATATACTATATATATATATAAAAGTGAGAAGGATAAATATTGAAATCCAAGAAAAATAATGGGAAGAATTATATGAAATTACTTAAATCTTAATTACATTTGCAAATTTAATCGCCTGTCATAGAAGTGAGCGAAGTCGCGATTTTTTATTCATATTTCGATGTTTACAGGAGGCAAGTCTATAATGTCTTTCATCTCCAATAGTAATTCTCAAGTAAGTTTTCAGAAGTTTAATGTGTGAAAGTTCTTCTACTGAAGCTTAAAAACGGGTAAAAATTGCCAGTATTCTGGCAACAAATGTAATATTGCAAAATTGCTTACTTGCGTAACTAAGAAACTAGTCCATCTATTGCGGTTTTTTTGGGCGACCTGTGCTGTTGATGGTCTATTTCACTTCCATAATTCCCATTCTGCTTTTATTAAATCTTCAATATTAGCTTTTCGAGATCTTCCTTGTAAATATTACACATCTTTATTCTTCTCATATGGCACATTACAGCCGTTCGGAATGACAAATTGCAAGGAAAATTTCAACTCTCCTCTAATGCTGATATTAAATCAAAATGGTATAAATATGGATGTGCGAGTAATAGAATGGGTCGGAAGTAGTAATGTTGGTCTTGTATTTTTGATTTGTTAATTCTAGTACACGCAATACAATTCTTCAGTTCAGGAGATTTTCAGATGCGCTTACACATCCTCAAAAATCAGCTGAAAATTCTAATTTTGCATATTCTCTGATGGGTTTCAAGTTTTAGTTTTAACTAAAGGACGACTTACGAGATTTGTTCCTGCAGCGGGAATTTAATTAAAATTATTAACTTCTGCTAACTATATTATTAACGGAAATGATACTTACAATGAATTTTTAGTGTCTGAAAATTTCGAGGAGGGGCCATGGCCCCATGGCCCCCCCCTAATACGCCACTGTATATATATATATCTTATATCAATTTATATATATATCAAATATATATATTATATATTATATATTTATATATATAATACTATATATAAATAATATAATATATATATATAATTAAAAGTATATATATTCAGAGAGGATCTTTCAAATCAGCGGTAAGTAAGTATATATATACTATAATATATTAGTATATAATATATATATTATAAATATATATATATAATATATATATTATATATATATATATATATATATTATATATATATATTATATATATATAATATATATAATATAATATAATATTTTATATATAATATATATATATATATATAGTATAATATATATATTAATATTAACATATATATATACTATATATATATAATAGATATATATATAATATATATATATATAATTATCTATATATAATAATATATAATAGTATATATATAAATAAATAATTAATGTATCGTTATTTTAATATTTTTTAAGGTTAAATACATTAAATTTTGGGTAACCTGATCTATAACTAACTATATACCAAACAGACTAAATAACCTACCCTAATATTAACGGAGTCAAACACTTATAATGTCCATAATATATATTATATTATACTAATAATATATCATATATATATATATTATATATAATTTATATATTATTATAATATATATAATAATTATAATATATATATATTAGTGATTGGAAAGATGATGAATTTTGACGACGAAGACGATTATAGTAAATTTGACGATGACGATTAATTGAAGATGACGATGATTAATTGAAAAAATATATTTAAAAAAAAAAAAAATTTCTCTCTCTCTCTCTATATTATAGTATATATATATATATATAAATAATATATATTATATATATAGTATATAAATAATATATATATAATCTATAATTTATAATATAATATATATATATAATATATATTATTATTAATATTAATATATATATATAAGGCCTATAGGACAGGGGGATTAAGGGTTCAACCCCCCCCCTCCCGAAATCTATTTACAGCGATCATAATTTTTGATATCCTTAAGTCCTTAATAGACAGGGTGGGTGATTTTTTGGATTTTTTTGAGAAAAAATCAATTTTGATTTTTTGATTTTTGATTTTTGATTTTTTTGGAGATCCGTGACGTCACGCGAAATATAATTCTGGTAATCAATACTTTTTTTTAAGTTCATAAGTATTATTTTTCCTAGCACTCATTCTGAGCTCAAAATTTAAATAGGGCTATATTCTATGACACAATAAAACAGCAACACTAAAGAGTGTTTTTTATAACTGATAATCATATTAATCAGAACTAAAGAACATGTTTGAAACATATCTTTGTAACATTTTATAGTGTAGAGGAAATTTGAAACAGAGTAGCCTTGTATGATATTATTATTCTAGATTTTTTTATTTCTTTTGAAATTAAATCAACTTAAATATCCAAAAAATAAAATATATAATAAAACAACCAGCAAAAGAAAGCAAACAGTCCATGATTTTTTGGAGAATAAATGCAAGTTGAAAGAATCAGTTGAAAATAACATTTGATTTTTTTCAATAGAGACTTGCTTAATAATAATAATAATTAATATATAATAATATAATAACGAATAAATAATATATAATCAACAATAATAATAATAATCAAATAATAATAAACTACGCCTCGTGGCGTATGAAGGGTGAAGTCGCCTCTCTATGCGAGAGGACGCTGGTCAATCTTCCGCTAGCATTTGGAGCTTATCTTCCTGGGGGCAAGAATTAAAACTCGAGCTGCGAACCACGTTTGGTGGGCGCTGGTTGCATGGGATAGCTGGCCTTAAAGTTCAATTTCCCGTAGTCCGCCCGTGTTACTCTGAAAGGGACTAAAGACGTGCAAAGAAAGTTTTTATAATAATAATAATTACTAATAATAATTAAAATAATAATAAAATATAAATAAAATTAATAAATAATCATAATAATAAATATAATAAGTAATGAATAATAATCACTGGCGTAGGCAGGGGGAGGGCAGGGGGGGGGGCATTTGCCCCCCTTAGATCTTGGCGAAATAAAAAACTTGAACCTTATAATATGCTTGCCAGCGAAACGTTTTTAAAGGTCTATTTTGTAAGATAAAACTGACAAAGTACACCAATCGATAAGATAATGCAGTAGTAAATATAACTACTAACGTATTATAAAAACTCATTTTTATATAGTTATTATTGTGTTTTCTCGTTTTTCAGTATTGGCTTGAAAGTCAGACTAGCTGTGTGCTTTTATATTCTGCTAGCTTCTTCAGACAGTGTTCCTCCGCTTGGAACTCTCGTAGTTCGATAACTATTTGGCCTGCTGATAAAGCTGCAATAGATATATAAGTAGTATATATATATTATATAAATATATATCTAAATATATATATATATTATATATATATATGTATCATATAGTATATATATATATGATATATATATATATATATATTATATATATAGTCACTCAACCTTTGCCACCCCCTAAATGAAATCCTGCCTACGCCCATGATAATAATAGTTAATCAATGAAAGTGAAAAATATTTATTACTGGAAATGAGGAGACATGTTTTGTGGTCCGTAACGATTTCTTAGGTCGAGTGGCTGTTCCTCAATAAATTATAAAATATTATAGATCTGGGACTTAAATGTAGGTTCCAAGTTGCAGATGGATAACATATTGGCTACCTTCAGTAAGGAATAATGATGGGATGTATATGATGATTAAAAGATAGGAGGGGAGCTGTAAAATCGTTGATTGGGATGAGCAGTTTTCGATTCTTCTTCAACTGAAATCTTTTCTCTCCTAATATTCCGTGGTTGCGATCGGTGCTTGTTCTCTGACTCATTCAGGCTAGAGACAGTGTTTATCGGGGGTGGAAAAATTCTCGTTCTCCAATCACCCTCGCTATTTCCATTCAGCTAGAAATCGTAGCAGGGATACTCTTGACGACAATATGGCTTTCATCAAACGAAAGTGCGCTAACCTCCTTGGTTCCCCTAACTGGACAAAATCTTTCTGGCCTCGTTGCTTAAAAACATCTCCACAACTTCTGTAAATCTAGCCTTTCCTCCTCTATTCGATCTGATGATTCAGTTGCTAATTCTTCCAACTGAAAGGGTTCGTATGGCCTTCTATATTTCTCTAACTCAACCCTGGGCGATTCTGGCATCCTCTCCTACTCCTTCTCCTCTCAGGTGTCCTGTGCCTTTGCCTGTGATTTCATTTTGATGGGTCATTGGGCCCCTGAAATCTATGAACGATAGGAAGGCGGTGGCCTGGATGGCATTGCCTCCCCGATTTTGAGAAGTTGTGCTTCCGTTGCTATCCCCACCCCTCGGTTCAACTCATACTCTTATGTGTCAAACAGCACTTTCCCTCAGTTGTTGGAAGCTCGCACATATCCAACCTATTCCGGGAAAAAGGAAGCCGTTCTGATAATTCTAACTATCGCCTAATAGCTCTCACTTGTATTCTGTCTAAGATCTTGAAACCTTCAACTCTCACTTCTAGATCATCTGGAAACTCATTCCGACGCCAGTACGCTTTCGGCCTCAAGATTCTATCTGCATATACTTTCACTATCTACGATTTATGGTTTTTTCGCTCTAAGGGAACTACGGGAGACTTGCGTGGTAGAGCTTTAACATATCAAGCATTTGAACCGAGTATGCAACGTGTCACTGGCTCTCCGAGCTCATCTCTGTGTGTTTCGTTTTCTCTGTATTTTCCTTATTTCTCGCTTACGGTAAAATCACCCAATGTCGGCTGTTGTTTGATGGGGCGACTTCTTCTTTTTCGGGTCAATCTGTGTGTTTCCTCAGGCTGTTCTGTCTTATCTCCCTGCTTTGTCTACTTTCATTATGAATCTTGCTCACTTGCACTCTAACTCTATCCACTCATATCCGATGACTTAGACCTTTCATTTTCAACCTATCAATTCTACTCCCACTTTACTTCTGGAATTGCCTCTCTCCTAATAATTTCTGATTCTATATCGCTGATCTGGAAGAATTCCCGTTGGGTCGTCTCAACTATTGACATTCAATTCTTTTAAAACCAACTTCAACAAATTCCTTCTTCCGAAACACTTTAACTTCTATCTTCTTTCGGACGGTTCTCTCTTCTCTTCCTGTTGACAATATATAACATCCTTTGTCTTAACATAAACAAAAAATGTCTGGAAACCTCCATATAGGTATGCTAGGAGCATAAAGAACTGGGGTTGCTCTTGGGCATTTATGTGTTGTTGCTTTTTCGCTGGCCTTGTTCGCCTATAACAAGGGTCTGCCACTGACACTGCGCTCGGTATTCTATCCGTTATTGTGGGGGGGGGCGCGGCTCCAACTTCAGAGAGCATTTTGGACATACAAGAGCTCCTACTTAAAAGGCAAACGGCTCTAATAAAAACTGATCATGATACTATATCATTTACCTAATTGACCACCCATATCTCTCTCGACACGGGGTAGGAGCTTTTATCTAATCTAAATAGGTACCCCCAAACACCCCCCGAAGCGCAATTCTCTAGCAACGAGCACACCTTATCAACTTATCCCAAGCGTTTTTACAAAAACCCAACATCATTTACGCAGCTCGTAGCATAAGGCGGCTCGCTGTATCTTGCGCATAGTCTTTTGTGTTGAAATGGTACCTCCAGGCTAGTTCGCTGTTGCGTGCTCTCATCTTCTGCACACTCCACTTCGTTCTGCCGGATTCTCCTTCCTATCTTCTGTATTGTACCTCGCTAGATTTTAAATCTCCTCACTATTAAAGCCTGCGTCTGTGCTCATATGCGTATTTTGTGCCTTGAGGGTGAAACTTTATGCAAGCGTATACCCCTCTTGAATGGGGTTTGCTGCCCGTGAGTGGTGGTGACAACTGTAAACAAAGAATCCTTAAGTGGAATATGTGACAAATGATTGATCTCCTCTCACCCCATCAAAACATCATCCTGATTATCTCAGAAAATCGCACTGTCTTCAACATTACCCTCAGAAATGGATCATATGTCGCAACCAACAAATTTTGACCTTTTCAACTTAAATTAAACCTTTAAATTCAGTACTGCACACACACACAAATCTCCCATAGCTCATCTAACACAAGTCACCTTAGAAATTGGCAAACTCCTTCTATAACCCCTCTGCATTCCTTTCCAACCAACACAACACATTTCAACATCCAACTACCAATTTATTTATTTTCACTGTTGTCCTTTCATCTTTGTTCAGTCATAGCATGCAACAAATCAAATTGGCCCTTTCTAAATACATCCTACCTTCTCCTCTTCTCTCTCACATTTATTCCTCGTCATTCCATAACCCAACGATTCATATTCACATTTTCGACGACTAGATAGAAGTACGCATCACGTCGATGCACGACTTCTCCGAAGCACGGCATTAGCAGTCCTGGCAAAGAAAATGTAGTGGGCCGCCAACCTATGCAAACCTACGTTCCCTTGTCGACCTCTAG
>JABUQX010095517.1:2500-5000 GCA_015478945.1 Trachelipus rathkii
TGTCGCTCTTAAACCAAATATCACCTATATTTATATATATATTTATAATTATATTAATATATATCTATATATATATATATATATATATATATATAATATATATATATATATATATATATTTTTATAGTATATATGTATTTTATATCTTATATTTATTTATATATATATATATATATATTATATATATATATATTGCTCTCTGGATAACACTATTAGTTTCATTTTGTTCCTGTTTGATTATGATAATTTCAATATACTCGTGAATAAGAATAAATAATTATATATAAAAATATTTCGGTGGATAATTCCCTTAATGATAATCGCTCTTCGGGAACGATGAAAATGCGTTCGTAAAATTTAATGATAATTTTGCTTTGCCAGAATGGTTCAATTCTTTATTGGAATGATTTAGAAAGAATTCTTCTTCTTCTTTTTCTTCTTCTTCTTCTTCTTCTTCTTCTTCTTCTTCTTCTTCTTCTTCTTCTTCTTCTTCTTCTTCTTCTTCTTCTTCTTCTTCTTGTAAAAATTGTCAATTGGTCGAACACATGACAAAGGAAATTTAATACCGATAAATGTAAGGTTATATTTTTTGGAAGTAGGAACAATGAAAATGATTACAAAATAGATGACACAGTTATCAAAGTTGTCAGTGAGGAAAAGGATCTAGGAGTATTAATTAATAAGGATTTAAAGTTTGCGAAACAATGTGTTGAAGCTGTTAAGAAAGCAAATAAAGCTCTAAGATTTATTGCCAGAAACTTCGAATATAAATCTAAAAATATAATAGTTCCTCTCTATAAAACATTAGTTAGACCTCATCTAGAATACGCAGTGCAGTTTTGGAGTCCATACCTCAAAAAGGACATAGAAAAAATTGAAAGAAATGAAAATGGGCAGCCAAACTAATACCAGAATTGAGAGGTAAGTCATACGAAGCAACGACTACGTGAATTAAATATCCATTCTTCAGAGACAAGAAAATTGAGAGGAAAATTAATAGAAATGTTTCCAAAATACTAAATAAATTTGACAATATCAATTACAGGCAATTCTTTAGATACGATTTTAATGATGTAACACGAAGTAATGGGCATAGCTTTCTCATAAAGATTTCAAACCAATATAGCAAAGAATTTCTTCACTTACGATGCAATTGAGAAGTGGAATAGTTTCTCTTATGAAATAGTGAACAGCGGTAACATCGATTCATTCAAGAAGAAGTTGGATAATTACTATAAGGAAATTGGTCTTTGAACTTCAATTCAACTCGATTTTTATTTTATTAAAATGATAGAATTAGATAACGTGAAATCAAAAGAACTATTGAGATCATTTTGGTAAATGTTAAACCGTATCTTAAAAGAATTTGGGCGCCGAACTTATATAACAGTTTTGATGTTCACCGCTTAGAAAACATATCTGTTCTAAGACGGTGATCTAATCGATCAAACTGAGTAGGAAAAATAATCCAAACTAAATTTCTTACACTTGTAGGCACTATGATGTTGATGCTTAGAAACATTCTGATTTTGTGTGAGCAAGACTCGCCCATATGTCCACATTGACAGTGGACACATCCAACACAATAAATAAACAAAAATACTTAACAGACTATGATGTTTGTTGCTTAGAAGCAGATCTGCTCTAAGTGAGCAAACGCATGATATACTAATTCTAAAACATGTAGCAATCATGATGTTAAAAATACATCAACAGATTTGTTTTAAAACAAGTGGATCGCAATGCAACATATTAAATAAACAAAAATACTTAACAGACTAGCCTTGAGTGGAGTGTAAAGTCTTTGCTAGTCGGTCTTCTTCTTCTTCTTCTTCTCTTCTTCTTCTTCTTCTTTCTTCCTTCTTCTTCTTCGTTCGCTCGAGGTTGAGTATGAATTGTCTTACGGCAACGCTCGCGCACAACATCGCATTCGAAGCAAACGCTCCAGCGAGCGGTCTGCCATGCATTTAAGGCCACCTGCTGTGCATCTACCTTATCGTATTGCTTTAGTTTAAATAAAACATGTAACTAATTATATACGCAATGAAAAAAATAACTTCAAAACCGTTAAAAATTATTAAACCGTTAAAATATAATCTATATATTACGGATTAAATTTTTGGATATATATTACGGAATAAATTTCTGTTGCATTTATAATTTTTTTACTATTTCGCTTTTTACACTATGGTTTCGTACCATATCTGCGGGTTATATTCTTGCCTTGCCCGGCATATCTAAATTTACCAAAATGACTTTACAATTATTATAGGGTAAAATTTGGTTTACCCTAAATATGGTAAACTTTGGTTATAGTCACCTTGCCTCGTGCATTCCAAATTCACCAAAATCGTAAATTGCGCTAAAACGAAATTTCTCACAAATTTTAGAGGCTCTTATGGTAAATAATTACCCCCCCCCCCAAAAATTGATTGTCAGTATGCTGTGATTTGAGGGCAAAGATGTCGATCATAATTATTCTTCTTCTAACGATTCTATT
>JABUQX010095517.1:7500-10000 GCA_015478945.1 Trachelipus rathkii
TTTGATGAGAAGTAATAAAATGACTTGGATTTTCTCTTATCACTCATCAGTTTTTTTGGGTCTTGTTTACGATGTTGTCGGCAACGTCACAAAATGTATAAATATCATTTGTGCTACTATATTGATAACGATTCCTTAACTTTATAACGAATAGCCCCTTCAATTTGTTTATATCTGATATAGTTCAATCTTTGATCTTTGTTTTTAACTTTCGGCAAGGTTCTTTTTGAAAGGGTTCCGCAGAGTGGTGCACTAAAAAGAAAGGATGTACAGTGACAAGTAATGTGGTTTTATCTTATATAATAAATAATAAATGATAAAATAATAAATACGAGTTTTAGTTAAACTTAATACTACCCTATTGCTAAACCTATTTCTAAAAGTATATGCATAAATATTCCCTAGCACCAAATAATATAATTTTTTCAATGTCGACAATAATGTAAATATTAAATAAAAAAAGGTTTTTTTTTATATTATGCATTTGTCAATTTACGAATCAGGATCGGAACAAATACTTCTTTTTGTGATTGTCCTATTTTGGACTGATTATCAGCAAAATTCCTTTACATATCTTCTGAAATGATCCGGTACTTCCAACTGTTGAGGATTTTCAACTTTGCCGTAGCAGTTTTCCTAAATGATTTGTCTCAGCCTTTACAATTAATCCTCGCCAACTAACCAGGATTTCCTTGTTATACGTCCTGCATGGTATCCATGATAAGCCTGATGGCGATTTAACGAATCCTGAAATCCTGGCTACCGGTTTTGGCACCATCATACGATTTTATAAAAGGCCGTAGTCAGATTAAATCCTTACTTAAAATGTTTGTAGCTGATTGATTTACGGCGGAATATTTTTTCTCTGGAACTCCTTATTCAATTGCAACCGTAATTCGCAAAGAAATTCTTGTACCATTTACCTGTGTTCGCTTCCTCAAGGCTAGCATGTCTTGGCGGAGTCGTTTAAATGTACAGTCACTTATAATTCCAGATTTGCCGGAAGTTTTTTCGGATGCTGAATCAAGGAAGTGTATCTTTTAAGGACATGTAACATCCTCATCTCCTTGTATGCTTTAGTAGTTTATTTACAATGTCTTTGTAATTTTCAGATTTATTATTTCCAAGAAATATTTAACATCTTTTAAAGATTTCCAAGCTCTTAGTTCCACTTTATTTAACATGTTTCAAAATTTCAACCTTTCATAATTCTATAATTTGTGGTCCACACTATACCACCCCCTTAATCTTAGCCTCATAAGCTTATGAAATTTCGTCCTTCAAATAAAAATTTTTGGTCATACCCATTTACAACATTCTTTATTAAAGCCTAGTTTAATATTTTTTAGATTCAGCCAAGCCAGTTGTTCATAGGTGATGTCTTTCATTCCAGAGTTTAGCGCTTGACACAAGTGGCCATTCCTTGTATATAATGACATACTTGCCCGACTAATCTCATCCACAAATAAAACAGCAGTATTTCGTGTATGGTCTAGTATTTATATTACTATTTCGTGTAGTCTAGCTGCAGTCCTGTATAGTAAAAGAGTTATAACTTTCAAGTTTCCACATACATGCAACAAGTAGTCTCTATAATGAATATGTTTTAGAACATATCACAAATTTTCACATGATTTCTTCATGTTAACGGCATAAGCTATATGTATAGATAAATATTTGTTCCCATTATGAAGCAAAACAGCTTTTAAACTTTTTTTTAGACGAGTCAATGAATAGGCTTCAATTGCTTGGATCATGGTTCTGACTTAAAGCGTCAAACAATCCTGTAATATCCGAGCAATACGCAAAATCCCGCTTCTTGAGCAAAAAAAAATTGGTAGTCCTATGTGACGTTTTCAGAAGTAAGTGATTCGTGCATCTTTTTCTAGTATATTTAATCGGGATGCTAAAAGTTCTGACTAAGATTTTAAAACCTCCAACGAGGTTATTAGCTCACCATGTGAAATAAGATGTGCCTCTGTTGAACATCCTGATGCTTCAAACAATGGATCGTTGTCGATCTGCGGTGCAGGCTGAAAATCTTCACCAAGGTTAAAATTTGTCAATTCACTTTCTTCTTCAACTATAAAGTCAAAAATGTTGGTGGAGTTTAGACAGGAAGCTAACGCTAAATTAAGATAGTTTCGTGTCAACTGAAATTCGTATTCAGCAAACCAAAATACATAAAAGCACAAAATGTTTTGATCAAATGGGCCAACACACACACACACACACACACAATAATACACACACACACATACACACACACACACACACACACACACACAATAATAATAATAATATGTCAATAATAATACACACATACACACACACACACACACACACACACACACACACACACACACACACACACACACACACACATACACACACACACACAATAATAATACTAATAACAATAATAATAATAATAATAATAATAATATTGTATTTTTTTGCTTAGACTTAAAAATAAAATTATTTACATCTTCAAGAGATA
>JABUQX010095517.1:20000-25000 GCA_015478945.1 Trachelipus rathkii
AACTCAGTATTATACCCATACTAAGTTCAGTACCAGACTAAGGTTGAATACCAGCCACAATACATAACCCAGGTAGCATACAAAACCAAGTACCAAACAGAATTTGTACCACACTACCAAACTATCACTAAGAGCATCCCACAATACGTCACCGTGTGCCCAAAACAGAAAGGTTATTATTGAAGGGAAAATGATCAAGAGCATATTTAACCTTTTAAATTGTAATTAATTTATTTTTGTAATAAAGAATAACTTTGTAAATATATTGTTTTATATCCAAATGTGTGTAACATACAAGGGCGGCTCATCTTAAAAGGTCATAGAGTCACAGGGGACCGGCCCAGGGGGTCCCACAAGTAATTATTTAAAACAAATAAATTTCTTAGTTGTAAATAATTTATTTGAGTAATCTTTATAGTTTTATAAAATTCACAACTATTTGTTGTAGTTTTATAAAAAATAAAATAAAAAATAAATAAATAAATAAATAAAATAATTGTTGTAAATTCGAAATTAATAATCCAGAAAACTATGTTGTTACTTTTTCTTCAGTTTAGGGATCAGTACATTGGTTCCTTATTTATTTTATTAGTGCCAATATATAACGGGAATGGCACGCAAGAGGTTTGTGATGTCAAGTCCTATTTATTATATATATCTTGAGTTGGGGGCCAGCCGCGAGACGGGCCATCCAAACACGGAAAGAAGAGCTGCTTTTTATTCAGGTTAAACTTCGTTAAAGTCGTAATTCACTTACATGTATTCGAAATTCTACATTAATTTGTTTTTTTTTTTAAATTCTTTCAACGATAATTTTATTTTTATATTTACAGTTATTATTAAAATATTAATAAACACAAGGATACAAAACAATAATTGCAGTATATATTTTCTGGTATATTATTGTTTGTTGTTCAAAAAATGAAGAATCCTTTCCTCTGAAGTATAAACAGAAAAAGTTACCAAATGTCACCAAAGAAAATGTTGCCAAATGTCACCAAAGAAAAAGTTGCCAAATGTCACCAAAGGACTATCTGAAGCCAGTACCAAATGAGCGACAGGGAAATGGTAGACATTTGTTAAAAAAAAATCTGGTTATTCAGATTTTCTCTAACGAATCTAACAAAACTTAACTTGACCTAACCTAACCTAACCTAACCTAACCTAACAACTTAACCTAGCCTAACCTAATCTAACCTAACCTAACCTAACAACTTAATCTAGCCTAACCTAACCTAACAATTTAATCTAGCCTAACCTAACCTAACCTAACCTAACCTAACCTAACCTAACCTTACCTTACCTAACCTAACCTAACCTAACCTAACCTAACCTAACCTAACGCCTGCGGCGGGCTGTATGGGAAATTTTTTTGATGTCCTGTCGACCATTTCGTCTAGTCCCCGACTATCTTATGAAATGTTGCCTCAGAGCAACGAAATAAGATAAAGGGTTAAACATATTACAAGGGTAGCTTTAAAGGGTTATGGAAGTCTTTCCTTTCGACTTGAAGAAATATTTTTATTATTATTATTATTAAAAACAAGCTTGAGATGAAAATGAAGGGGGATTAATTAATTTTGGAACATGTGAATTAAAGGTGACTAGTTATATTGGTAATATAATATTGGTAATATAGTTATATTGGTAATATAGTTATATTAGTAAATACTAGTAAAATTTTGTTATGAGAATACGAATTTTTTTTCACGATATGATGTAAAAACAAAGATAAAAATTATTAATAAAATAAATAAATTAAAAAAGTTATTGTTTAATTTTGGATATTTAGAAAGACGTTCTGGAATTTCAATTAACCAGTAAAGTTTCACCTACAGAGTTACCAAGTGACAATTTAGCTACGGTAGCACCTCGCAATAACGGCGTAATTGGGACCGGACTCTCGCCGTTAAGTGAAAAACGCCGGTAAGTGAATTAAGGCTTTTTTTTGTGCCTCGCGAGTGCCTGCAAGCAAAACTACGTACTATATACTAATATATATTAAGTGTGCAATAACACTAACTATAAAACAATGATAGAAAGGGAAATTTGCACAATGTTTGCCTTTAAATATATGTTTAGTAGATACAGTACATGATTTACAATTGAAAAAGAAGTTATAAAATTTTAAATACAAATATTTTTATTTTGAGGATGCCACTTCTTCGTCCGACCGTACAATGGATGTTGGCGAATCTTCATTATCTGAATCTACAAACAACCGCCTTCGCTTTGCAGACGGTAATAGTGATATAGTTGGTGTAGAATCTGAGGTTGATGGCAGGCCAGACGTTTCAGTGGAAGGTTGCGATGGTGCTCTATTGAAGAATGACAACAAAGAAGTCTGTCTCATAGAGTGCCTCTTCTTCTCGAGTAGAACTTGTTTATAACATTCAATGGCATTTGTTATGACAGCATTAACTTTTGACAATCTTTCAAAGTTTAACTTAATAAATTTATAATACAGTATAAGGTTTGGAAAATTGCGAGATAGATGCAGAACGCATGAAGACTATAAATAGACTGACCGCATGCATCGCAATAAGCTGCAAAGCAGTTTGGCGATAGCGTCTGTTCGTTCGTGCGTGCGTTTCCTTCCGCACAACACTGAGTAGTTAAGAGCGCCGTTATTGCGAAACGCCGTTAAGCGAGTAGCCGTTATTGCGAAGTGCTACTGTATTTACTAATGTAAATTAAATTAAATTAAATTAAACCTTTTTGCTTCAAAAAAAGGTTTAACTGAAATTTTAAAATATTAAACAATGTCCTAAGGGTAAATTGGAACGATGTCAGGTGCTGTAGGTTTACGCCCTGCTGGGGGTAGTCCCCGCTGGTCGGGGTGGACTACGCCTTGCTCCCTTTCCCCTTTTCCTCCAGAGCTCCTCCCCCACGCCCTATCTCCCTGGTTCCCTATTCTTCCCGCTTGAATTATGACTCTCTAAGTAGGCACCTAATATCCAGTAGTACTTTATGTGTACTTAATTTGACAAGAAGAGGTTCTTGACATTTTGAAGAGAGCAGTTTTTTAAAAACATTTTCAGTATAAACAGACCTGGCCCCACTATTTCCTTCCTGTGCGAGCCGCCACTTGCAATATATATATATATATATCAGCAGTATATTGAGTATAGTATATATATATATATATATATAGAGTTATATATAGCAGCAGTAGCAGAGGCATATATATATAGAGTGAGCATATATATATAGTATGGTAATATATAAGGTAACCCCACTATGTAATATAGTAGTATATATATATATATATATATATATATATATATATATATTATCGTTCTCTCTCTCTCTCTCTCTCTCTCTCTCTCTCTCTCTCTCTCTCTCTCTCTCTCTCTCTCTCTCTCTCTCTCTCTCTCTCTCTCTCTCTCTCTCTCTCTCATAGTTTCTAATGATTTTGTTGAGGGAAGTTGTCAAAATAATGTATTTAATTCTTATTTTCGGATCAAGTTATGTCCTACAATCAGTTCGTAACTTATTGACCCTTTAAAAATAAAATTTGAAAAAAAATGTATAATTTCTAAAGAAATAAATTAAATTATTTTATTTATATAAAAAGAAATTGAATCTATCTGACAAATTCTATTTTTTCATCTATAAAATTGAAACTAAACTACCTTTACTTGAAAAATGACGCAACTCAAAAATATAGAAATTGATTTTTTTTAACGATGTTGTTGATAGAGTAAAATTTTTTTTATTATTTTTTTTTTTCATTTTAACTGAAAATTATTGACTAATCAAATAAATATGTTCGCTTTTGTTGATTTGAAGGATAATGTCTTTACCTAATTCAAAATATACTTATCAACATTTACTATGAACAATTAAGTTTGTGTTGTGCTTGAGGTTCCGGCTCCGGCTCCGGCTCCGGCTCTGACTCTAAATCCAGCTCAGTTACTGACTCAACTTTGCTTCTAAACCCGATTCTTATTCCGGTTTTAAATTCAGTTCTGTTTTTAACCTGCTTGTTAAAATCATTTAAAATATCCCATATCCTATATCCCATAAAATATTCCAAATCCCATGTCCCAAATCCCATAAAATATTCCAAATCTCATATCGCAAATCCTATAAAGTATCCCAAATCCCGTATCCCACATCCCATAAAATATCCCAAATCCCATATTCCATATCCCATAAAATATCCCAAATCCCATATATCATAAAGTATCCCCATTAGAATCCAGAGAAAAATACTATGAAATTTAGAATGCCAATCTTGTGGAAAAAGGATATTTTACGAGTGCCACGTTATTGTACTTTAACTAGGCACTTTTCATATGTTCATAATTTAGCATTTAATTACTTTTAAGTGTTTTAGCTAGGACAAATTATTGCTTTTAATTTATTAACTTTTATTTTGTTATATTGAAACTAATTACAATTCTAATTGACATTTGATTTATAAAAAAAAAAAAATAAAGCAAAAAAGAACAAACTCTATTTATTTTAATAGCATACATCATATATATGTATATATATATATATATATATATATATAGCAGCGTATATAAAGGAAGCGCCATACTGCACGGAATCGTGCTAGTTAAATATATAGGGTACATAAATTTATATATATATATATTATGTAGATAGTTATGTTGTTATATATATATATATAGTCTTATTTATATATCTATATATATTATATTCTCAGTATATAAAAGGGTTGGTTGTTATTGGTTACTATATATAGCTAGCATATATACAGTTATGTTATATATATTTATATATATATATATATATAGTATATATATTATTATATATATATATATATATATATATATATATATAATCGTTTTCTATCCGGTAAGAAGTTTCTTTCCCTCCCACCAAAATACTTTTTTTTTTTTTTTTTTTTTTTTTTTTTTTTAAGTGTATTTGTAGGTCTGAATTTGATGAATCAAACATCATAAGAAGGAACTCGACAATTCATTTTCAAATCGGCAAATAAAATTTAAAATCGACACAGAAGAAAA
>JABUQX010095518.1:0-5000 GCA_015478945.1 Trachelipus rathkii
TAATTGAAAATTATATTCTAATTAATTTCTACCTGCAAATTCTATTTCGAAGAGTCCTGAATTTGCTTGAATTTTATCCAGCACTTAGATGTAAAGAGCAAAGCAAATTCCATGAAGATGATCTCAGATCGAACTGGCGTCTATTCTTTTTACTAACTGGTCAGAGTTCAGACATAATTTTCATATGTGCATTTTTGTCTGTGTGTGTGTGTGTGGGTGTGTGTGTTTGTGTGTGTGTGTGTGTTTGTGTGTGTGTGTGTGTGTGTGTGTGTGTGTGTGCGTGGGTGAGTGTGTTTATGTGTGTATTAATAAATATTTTGAATATAGAGATTAATTTATTCATATTTTTTTTTGTTAAATTTCATTATTTTAATCAAGCAAGTTAGTTTCGAAGATTACTCCTCTAAACAGGATTAATAATTGCAAACAGAATATATATATATATATATATATATATATATATATAGTATATATATATATATATATATATATATATATATATATATATATATATATATATATATATATATATATATATATATATATATAATCTGTTTTTGTAATCTTTAACCTGTTATTTCTTATCATAAACATAGCGTTCCCTTAAGACCAAAAATTCCAATTTTTTCTTATTAGACCGAAAATTAAGGGAAATTATTTATTAGGTAAAAGGTATAATCTATTTTCTCAACCTTATGTCTTTTCTCCAAGGTCTAAATTAGAATGAAGAGTGAATCGTAGATAATATCCAAAGGGGATAGATAGATTCGAAGAATTGGATAATTAGGTTGAGAAGAAAGATTATAGTAAAATTTTGGGGAATAAGGTCAAAAAAAGGAAAAAGAAAATGATGATGAGAAAAGAATAAGGTTAATATATATATATATATATATATATATATATATATACAGCATATATATATATAGCATATATATATATATATATATATATATATATATATATATATATATAGAGATAGATATATAGAGAGAGAGAGAGAGAGAGAAGAGAGAGAAAGAAAAAAATATAAAAGAGATGAAAGAAACATTTGGGAGAGAGAGAGAGAGAGAGAGAGAGAGAGAGAGAGAGAGAGAGAGAGAGAGAGAGAGAGAGAGAGAGTGGAGAGAGAGAGAGAGAGAGAGAGAACAACAAAGGTACAGCCCCAAGGTTACTTTAGTGACAGTAATATATAGAATAAAATATAATGACGGGAAAAAATTTTTTATACTAAAAGTTTACTGAGTACATATGAGAAAGAGAGAGAGAGAGAGAGAGAGAGAGAGAGAGAGAGAGAGAGAGAGAGAGAGAGAGAGAGAGTGGGAGAGAGAGAGAGAGAGAGAGAGTGAGAGAGAGAGAGAGAGAGAGAGAGAGAGAGAGATTGAGAGAGAGAGAGAGAGAGAGAGAGAGAGAGAGAGAGAGAGAGAGAGAGAGAGAGAGAGAGAGAGAGAGAGAGAGAGAGAGAGAGAGAGAGAGAGAGAGAGAGAGAGAGGTTTATGTTGCTATAGCGGCGGATACTTCGGATGTGTAAAGTAATAATAAATTTTACCATTAATATGAAGTGATTTAATGTATGAACAAACTTATTTACTGCACAGGTAATTTAAAATTAATATTTTTTATTTTCGTGAAAATGTCTTAAGCAAATTTTTTTATTTAATATTTCACATGGTGTTGTATGTGTGTATGTGTGTGTATGTGTGTGTAAGTGAGTGTGTGTGGGTGTGTCTGTGTGTGTATGTGTTAGTGTGAGTGTGTGTGTAAGTGTGAGTGTGAGTGTGTATGTAACACTCCTTGCCAAACCTAACAATATTACCTCAGGTATACGAGCACTTCAAACTCGGCGTTAGCTAGGCACTTCTAGGACCACGTTTTAAGCTCTAGAATGAGAATAGCGTACATCAGTTGCGTCATTGTATGAAACACCGCCCCTTTTTTGTTAGGATTATCAGAAATTGCAAAAAGGATGAAATTTGTTTTTAAATTTGAGGAGCATCAAAACATTTTTTGGGTAGAGTATTTTTTTATTTTAATAATATATATATATATATATATATATATATATATATATATATATATATATATATATATATATATATATGCGCATATATATATATATATATATATATATATATATATATAAAAATGATATATATATATATATATATATATATATATATATATATATATATATATATATATATATATATATATATATATATATTTATATATATATATATATATTTATATATATATATATATATATATATATATATATATATATATATATATATATATATATATATATATATATATATATAAATATATATATATATATATATATATATATATATATATATATATATATATATATATATATATATATATATATATATATATATATTTATATATTATTAAATATGATATATATATATATATATATATATATATATATTACAATGCACACTAGATTATGAGGATAAACAGTGGCCGTCTACATATGTGTAAACAAATCGAGCATTTCTATATATATTATTCGAAAACAAAAAAAAAAAACAAAACAAAATCAATCAAAAATAAATAAACAAAACATAAAACCATTAAAAATAAAGAAATTGAATAAATACAGTTATGAAAGAATAAATTAAATTGATTCAATTAAAAAGACTTCAAAAAATTGGTTCAAAATTTGATTATAGTTTTAATAATAAATCGACCTTCCAATTAATGTCTTATCAAAGGTCTACCAATCCCATTATATATATATTTATATATATATATATATATATATATAGTTATATATATATATATATATATATATATATATATATATATAAATAAAATTTTATATAAACATATATATACATATATATATATATATATATATATATATATATATATATATATATATATATATATATATATATATATATATATATATATATATATATATATATATATATATATATATTATAAGTTTTCTTACTCATATTCTCAACCGGTTTTTTTGCACATTACTAAATTTGTAGTTTACAATCGTAGCCATCCCTTGACAAAATATGGTATTATTATTATTATCATTATTGTTATTATTATTATAATATATTATTATTATTATTATTATTATTATTATTATTATTATTATTATTATTATTATTATTATTATTATTATTATTATTATTATTATTATTATTATTATTATTATTATTAACTGGAATACTACTAAAATTACTACTACTACTACCTAAGTGGAATTTACAATCATCCAACAATCTCGTTAAGTCACCCAAGAAAAGATTTGGCTTAACTCCAACTTTAAATAAAACGAGTATTTTTGATTATCTGAACTTTTTACTCTGGCGGCAAAAATTTTTAATACTTTTCTTAGCAAAGTCTACACATTAGTATATGCATATATATATATATATATATATATATATATATATATATATATTATATATATATATATATATATATAGATATATATATATATAAATATATATATATATATATATATATATATATATATATATATATATATATATATATATATATATATATATATATATATATATATATATATATATATATATATATATATATATATATATATATATTTTCTTATTTTTCTTGGGTGGGTGGGTTTTTTTTTTTTTTTTAATTTCTATTTTTGAGGAAAAAATAAAATGATCAATAATTGAATTTGTTTTTTGTAATGTCATTTCAGTATTATTTGACAAATATATTATAAATAGATTTAATAAATTTACAAACTCAATATTTATTTTGGCAACAGATACTGCCCAATGCCCATTGCTGAATGAATGTCATTGCCTCATTGGTGAAACTTGTAAAGGTAAATGGTATTGCTATTGTTACGTGTTATTGATAGTCATGACGTAACAGTTATATCGTAAGAAAAATAATTGAGTAAAATATTTATATTTATATTATTTAAATTAAAATAATTAAGTAATATATTTAAATTTATATTATTTAAACTTTGAACATTGTTGTCATCATAATCTGAGGCTCTGGGAAGCTAGTAAGTTAGCTACCAATAGTTCAGTAGTTGTTACCTAGAAACTAGGCAGGGTTGCCCTGGGTATCGCCAGAAGTGCCACATGCCCTCACCTGGCTACTGGTTCTCATGGTAAACCCAGGCAAAATCAGAGATCGGTATATATTATTATTATGTTATATTATATTATTATATATACATATTATTATTATTATATATTATATATATATATTATATATTATTATATATATATTAGTTATATATATATATAAATAATATATATATATATATATATATATATATATATATATATTATATATATATATATATATATATATATATATATATATATATATATATAAAAATATATTTATATATATATATATATATATATAAATAAATAAATTATTATATATATACACATATATACATATACATTGATCCTATAAAATAAAAATAAGTAAAGCTACGCTAGAAAATCCAGAGAAATCTCCTTTATCTTTTTACAGAATCAATTATATATATATGTATATGAAGAGTTATATATTATATTTTATTTTTTTTTGTTTTAAATATTATTTTTTTACAGATATATATATTTATATATATATATATATATATATATATATATATATATATATATATATATATATATATATAAGTTTATGTTAATGAGATGGTACATACCATATGATTGAAGGCTCTTAATATTTTAAACTTGTTATATACACGACCTTACTTGGTATTTCAATATATATATATGTATATATAAAGATGATAGTATATATATAGTTATATATATATATAGCAGATATATATATATATATATATATATACGATATATATATTATATATATACATATATATATATATATATTATTATATATATTATTATTATTATTATATATATATATATATATATATATATATATATATATATATATATATTACACATTTTATATATATTATTATTATATATATA
>JABUQX010095518.1:17500-20734 GCA_015478945.1 Trachelipus rathkii
GTAGTCAAAGCATGACTTTTAAATTGTAGTGCAAAAACATTAACATTTCTCCCGTTTCTGAGTGCATCCGATTTTTTTAAAAGAATAAATTGATCCTCCAATTCTGAAGAGTCTTTCACTTTCCACGGAAAGGTACCTTTATTCGATGACCACCATTGTAAGGGACTTTCTGAATTTTTAATGTTTCATATTTTTATATTGGCTGATTTCTACTTTTATAACATCTTCAATTTTTTCAATAAATGTGTCTTTCTCCTTAGGAATGAGTTTCTTTGCTGTTTTTAAAGTCTTTTCTTTTTAAATTCCGAAAAACAGCTTTCAAAACTGAAGTTAAAACTATTATCTTCAGTATCACTTTTTTCGCCCTATTATGTTGATAAATGAGAAGAATCTGAAGATTGTGGTTTAAAAAAATAGTGAAAACTATTTTCGAGTCTTTTGTACAACATATATCTTCGCATATCCATTGCTTAAGAATATCTTGAATATCTTAAGATATCTCAAGGAATGTAGTTTTAAAGCCTGGATCAAGATAGGTAGCCAGCACAAGATTCTTATCAGTAAAGTAAATGCCAAATCTATTTTTTTACTGAATTTTTCCATGCTGATACTGTAGACCCAAGTCCCTCAAATAGTCCTTTCTAACTCTTTTAAAAAAAACTGCAAATCACTTTCATATTTGGGATCATTGCCGATGCCATTGATTCCTTGTGGCTCAATAAATTTGTACAATCAACAAAATTTTTAAGTATTTTTAGCAATTTTTCAAGAACTTTCCGTTGTTTCTAAGCATGCAGGTTTTGAATGATCACTGAAATAGAGCCGTCTTTTGTTCAAAAATTTTTGAAAGCATATGATACTGGCTATTACATCTGTTTTGTACATCCTGAATAAATCTGTGCTGTGGTAAATTAAATCTAGTTTGATATTTTTCATACTTGGCAATAGCTTGAGGCGAGTGATTAAAATGACCTACGATTTGTTTGCATATGGATATATTTTTTTTCATGTCTCTTTGTTCAAATATGGCATCATTGAGAACTAGTGTCAAAGAGTGTAAAAAACAAGGTAATTCCTGGAATCCTGCTTGTGTAACTCTGCCTCACCATGACTGTCTGAAAATCCTAATATGATATCTTAGTCTCTACGTAAAGATGCGCCGCTCAATCCAGTTTTTTTTAAATTAAATAGAATTAAGGAAGAACTGAAATTAAAAATCAATACGGCAGACTTCGAAATATTCTTTGAAATATCATAAAGATCGAATAAAAATTATTTTCAGATTGTATAACAAAAATCGGCACAATTTTGCCGATTCCGATTCCTGAAAAACAGCCGATTCCTCCGATTCCGATTAATCGTCCCATCACTAATATATATATATATATATATATATATATATATATATATATATATATATATATATATATATATATATATATATATATATATATATATATATATATATATATATATATATATATATATATATATATATATATATATATATATATATATATATATATATATATATATATTAATGTAAAAAATGACCTTTTTCAAAACGTATTTTTATACAAAATACTTAAATACTTGAGCAAAAAATAACAAGCGCTTATCTTTTTATTTTATTATTTGCAAAGTAGTATATTATTTTACTAGTTTACATTGTTTCTTTTATTATTTAGAGATATTTTCATTGCTAATAGTCTTGAATTTAGTTTTTTTTCCTTCTATTTGTACTGTAGAAATATGTTTTAAATGGTTATCAGTTAGACACGTTATTTTTCTTTTGATTTGTAAATGTTGAGAAGGGAAAAATATTTCACAAATTTTACCATGTTCCAAATAATGACGTCATTCTTAATGTCAAATCTTTAAATTTAGGTTATCTTTTTTCAAAATGTAAAGATCTCAACGATACCAAGTCTCTACCATTAAACTTGTTATTTATACAATACAGTTATTAAATAGGCAACACTATTTAAAAGCATATTAGTAAAGGAATAAGCTCTTAATAATAATAATAATAAAAAAGAATATCAAATTGTAAAATAATATACTATTTGGTAAAAAAAATAAACAAGAAAACTATAAAAATGTTTTTAAGGAACAAAACACGTTTTCTTCAACTCTCTCTCTCTCTCTCTCTCTCTCTCTCTCTCTCTCTCTCTCTCTCTCTATATATATATATATATATATATATATATATATATATATATATATATATATATATATATATATATATATATATATATATATATATATATATATACTATATATATATATATATATATATAGCATGAAATAAAAATAAAACCCGAAAATATAGAAAATAAACTCTCCAAGATAAAATATTAAAGTCTCGTCTCAACATTTTTATATCTTTCTTTAAACTCTTTTTAAAACATTTTGAACATTATAAAAACATTTTACCGTGTCGTATTAAAAGTTTTTATATAAAGTTAGATAATCGAGTTGAGAAAAAATCAGATCGTAATCCGTTAAAGGGGGGGGGGTTAATAGGGGATGGTACTCCCTAAAGTTCAAATAAAGGGGGGAATAATCATTTAGGGTTATTTAAAAAGATGTAAAATGAGAAAATATTACTAGATTTCTAGATAAAATAGAATATATTACTTGAGCTTTACATGTTAGAGAATAAATTACTAAAAACTTTTAGTTAAATATTAGGATTAGATTACTAGAATTCTATATAGAAAAAAAAAATTTAAATTACTAGATTACTAGGTATAAAAGAACATATTGCTTGATTTCTAGATAAAGAAATAATATATTTATAGAACTAAGATATTAAAAGATATCCTACTAACCCTCTAGATTCGGAAAGAATATATTACAAGGCATCTAGATATATATAGAATATAGCATTAGAATTCTAGATAAAAAAGAATATATTCAAAGATTTCTAATTAAAATAAGATATTTCTATAGATTTCTAGACATAAAAAGTTATATTAATAAACTTATATATATATATATATATATATATATATATATATATATATAATATATATATATATGTACTAATATATATATATATATATATATATATATACACACCTATATATATATATTATATATATATATATATATATATATATATATATATACATATATTAAATTTTTATATATAATAATATATATATATATATATACTATATATATATATATATATATATATATATATATAATATATATATATATATACTA
>JABUQX010095519.1:0-22500 GCA_015478945.1 Trachelipus rathkii
AAAATCCGAATATATTGAGCCGGATATCTTACTTCGCACTTCATGGGCTTTGCCCTATTCAAGGATGGGAAACTTTCTAAGAAATTTCCTATTAAGATCCACTCGAGTATTCGAACCAACATCTTCAATCACTAGACCCAATCACTCTATCGCTATGCCACTGTAACTGTATCAACTCTATTCAACTCTATTCTACTCTGTTCAACTTACATTGAGTGTGAGAGGCATTCCAGGTCTGAAGATCACAGGATTAGATCCAACAAACTTTAATACGACTTCCCCAGCTATTATCCTTGACCTGTAATGAAGGAAAATCTTTTATGACTTATAGATGTACATTATTATTATTATTATTATTATTATTATTATTATTATTATCATTATTATTATTATTAATAATATTCTATACTATACAATTTCAGATAAATATTTTTTTTGTAATGTTTACCTATATAATTCCTAAAAAATTTAAACAAAAAAAGTAAATATGAAAAACAAAATCAAAATGTTAAACAATTACCTGAGAAGAACTGCATTATCTCTTCCTTTGAGCAGCCGAAAGGCAAGCCTCTTAACCTCACGCAACAATCATCTTCTCGACCAGGACAAACATTCGCTCTTTTGATAACCCAATCCATTTCAGATCTTTTCGCTTCAAACACTAAAGTAGATATACAAGGTTTTATATAAATTTAATAAAAAAAATAATTCATAATAAGATTAAGACTTTTAAATTTAAACTACCTTCAATATATCTTTTGCCCATGTGTTGATTGTGTTTCTTCACTGCAAGAGAAATATCATCTTGGTCTGCTAATTCAATATAAGCTTCACCACTAGGTCGTCCTTCCCTCGATAGGGTCATATGAACACCATCAACGCCATCTAAAATTTCAATACCATCTAGCAAAAAAAAAAAGAAAAAAAATTATTCAGTTTCAATTTAATTTATCTTAAACAAAATGATTAAAGAAATAATTCTCTTAAGACAACTCCCATATTTTCATAAAACTATCAGTTACAAAAAGCTAATATGAATTATTTTATGCACAATCATGAAAATATCTATTTAATAAAGAGCAAACCAAAATCAATTTATTTTTATTGTAATTTATACTACAAAGTTAAATAATGATCCCATTTTTTTATATTTAATTTTCAAAAAAATTAATCAAATTTGTAAGGTTACAAATTACCAAGGAAATTGACAACATCCTCTTTGGTTGCTGACCAGGGAAGACCTCTCACTCTGATAACCTTTTCTTCTTCTCCATTCTCTTCACTCATCTTTGCAATCTAAAATAATAATTAATAATAATTCTCCTTGAGGATACAAATGTGATAAAGCATTTTAGGTACGAAATTATGAGTAATGTAGAACCAAAGGTTAAGAATTAATAGTTGAATATCTGATGTTGACTCAGAGAATGAAAGCTAATGGTAAAAGGGGCATGATATCTGGGATATTACCTAGGTTGGGTGAGGTAATGGGGAAATAGGGGATTATGTAAAATGAATTATGTATCAGAAAATTAGATTTTTGAATTTGTGAAGTAAATTTATAAAGACTTTTTCAATAAATGCAATTCATCCGAGTCGAAAGGGTCTTGAACATCTTTCAGAAAACTAGGTAAAGTTAGGAGGGGGTGTAGGGTTAAATTTTGGTACTGAATTATTCAATGATGACTGTAATAGTGGTGGTATAAATAAAACTAAGATTGCTATTAGCTTAAATGAAGAAAATATCAATGCTTCTACACAAATGTCATTAGCCTTAGAAGTAAAAAAGGTGAACAAATTAGTTATATCATGGAGGAGAATCTAGGCTTGCATTATTGAAGCATAGATTACTAAGGAACCATTTTATGACTACTCCTTTCAAAAATATGAAAGTGACATTCATTTTACCTAAACTATTTTACCTAGAGGAAGGAATGGTGGAAGTGTAGAGCTTTATGTAAAAGACCAAAATTGTTTTATCATGTGGGAACACTGCAAATCTGAATGAATATTCAGTAAGTATATTTTAAAGATAGACCCATTAGAGTGATGAAGAGAAAACCTATTTGGTGAAATAGAGAGTTGAGAGAAAATTGATGAAAAGCAAAGATGTTTAAAAATATTCAAAGGTAGTAATAGAGAGGACAATTTTGAAAATTATAGGAATAATAGAAATGAACTTAACCAGTCAATAAGAAAGGCAAAGAGAAATCAGAAATTAATTTAGCAAGGAATAGTAATAAGGACTGAAAAAGTTTTTTAGCTTTTATAAATTTGAAAGTGAGAATAGGACGATTGGCCAATTAAGATTCATGAAAATTTAGTGAGTTCAGATATGAAGTTGGTTAACATTTTCAATGCTTATTTTGTGCCAATGTTTACTGAGGAAAGATTGGATAATAGTTCTGGTATGTATAAATAGGCTTACAGACTTTGAATTGAGGTAAAAGAAATTAAATCTTTACTGGACATATTAAGCCAGTAATGTTGCAGGTCCTGAAGATACATATGATAGAATTCTGATTGCTAGTACTTGAGTTGCTACAGGCACTGTAATTGATTTTTAACGCAATCTATAAACATTTGTGTTCCAATCACGTATTAATTTTGGCAGCATATAAAGCTGCTAATTTATTAGGCTATTGGGCTGCCATTTCTGGTTTGGTTTGGTGGTAAAACCTGGATGGTCTGTGTATATAATGTAGGCCAATTAAGGTGCCTAATTTAAGTTGAATTGTCCCTTTTTTTTTTTTATATAGGTTTAGGATTTTGCTTTTTATTAAGGATTTTTTTGGTGGGATTAAGGTTTAAATTTTAAGGCCTATTAATAATAGGCTTTGGTTATTTTCACAAATGTGAAAATGAAGCATTTATATATTAATAGCTCAGATATAATAGAGGGGTTTGCCGAATCCTCAGGCCCTTCTGAAGAATTAAAAAATGTAATAAGAAAGCGGGATGGTAAAAGATCCACTGTCACTAAAACATGAATAGACCCCAGTTATTAATGCAAATGAAGAATAATTGCTTAACATTAAAAATTTGGCAAAATTTTACTTTGTGGCCTATACCATTTAACTCGAGAACGGCAGCACCTACAGTAAACAAATTATATTATTTGGAATTTACATAAAAAAAAAATATAAATTTTTTTTTTTTTTTTTTTTTTTTTTTTTTTTTTTTTTTTTTTTTTGCCTTTATTCGTCGAAAATATTTAAAAAAAAAATTTCCCCAACTTATGGGTATTATTTTAACTAAAGGAATACCATAGGGTAAACCGCAAAGATGGCAGGAGGTCGGGGTCTCTCGGCCTCCCGGTGGACGACGGGGGACTTCATCCCCCCCTTCCCCGTCAGCTCGAGTCCTCTAAATGGCCGTGTTTTTTTTTTTTTTTACATATTTCGAAAAAAAAAAAAAAATTCAAAATCCTCCTTCAGAATTTTCCGCTGATTCAATATATAGATTTTACTGTAGGTGCTGCCGTTCTCGAGTTACATGGTACAGGCCACAAAGTAAAATTTTGCCAAAAATTTATAAGATGATCTTTAAATTCTTAATGAGAGTATTAAGAATTTACAAATGAAAGACTTGAGACTTTAAAGTCTAATAATGAGTATTACTTATGCTTCCATTAATAAATATATCATTATGGAGTACCAAATTCTTCTCCGAACGGTACTTCTATTCTAATTTACTAGTCAAAGCTCAGGTCAAAATATCCAGAAATGAAAAATCTTGCAATTTGAACATGACGAATCTCATTTAAAAATTTTAAGATTCTTTTACTAACTATTTATGATAACTTTGGGATTGCAATCAAGAAAAAGTTCCCCTTCACTAATGGGGCAATGCCCGGAAGTGGAGAAGAGAGAGAGAGAGAGAGAAAGAGAGAGAGAAGAGAGCGAAAGAGAGAGAAGAGAGAGAACGAGAGGAGAAAGAGAGAGAGAGAGAGAGAGAGAGAGAGAGAGAGAGAGAGAGAGAGAGAGAGAGAGCGAGAGAGAGAGAGCGAGAGAGAGATATATACAGACAGACATAACAGACAGAACAGACAGACAGACAGACAGACAACAGACCAGAGAGGAGAGAGAGAGAGAGAGAGAGAGAGAGAGAGAAGAGAGAGAGAGCAGAGAGAGAGAAGAGGGAGAGAGAAGAGAGAGAGAGAGACGATGATGAGAGGAGAGAGAGAGGAGAGAGAGCGAGAGAGAGAGAGAGAGAAGAGAGAGGAGAGAGAGATGGAGAGAGAGAGAGAGAGAGAGAGAGAGAGAGAGGAGAAGCGAGAGAGAGAGAGAGAGAGAGAGAGAATGAGAGAAGAGAGAGAGAGGAGGAAGACGAGAGAGAGAGAGAGAGAGAGAGAGAGAGAGAGGAGAGAGAGAGGAGGAGAGAGGAGGAGAGACGAGAGAACAAAGAAGAGAAGAGAGAGAGTAAGAGAGAGAATAAGGGAAAAGATAAAAAAAGGAGAGAGAGAGAGCATGAGAGGAGGAGAGAGAGAGAGATGAGAGAGAGAGACGAGAGAGAGAAGAGAGGAAGAGAGAGATGAGAGAGGAGAGAAGGGGGGCTTGGGAGCAATTAGATAGATTTCTATTGCTTTTCCAAGGTCAAATTTCAATTTTCATTAATCCAAAAAATTATTACTGGCAAAATTCATCGTAATGATATTAAAGTTAATAATCCAAATTAATAAGAACGTCAATATTAACTTATCTTAAAAATAGATCCAACCATTGATGATATACAAATTTGCATGTTATAGAGATCTTTAGATATAGAGATTAAGAGTATTTGTTGTAGCTGTGGGTATAAATTGTATCAACTCTTTGGGTGATTTTAGAAATGCAATCACTGAGGCTACAAAATCGTTAAACAAGAAGGAAAGTGTTATCAGACAGATTTTAAATGCTTTCACTAAAAAATGCACTTATAAGAAAAATGTTAAATATCAATCTCAATCAACCAGAGATTATGCAGGTTCAGGTAAAATGTTTTGAAGGATTAAAATCTAAAACCTCAGTAGTTAAAGCTTCTACAATTATGACATGCAAATTGTTCTCAAAATGGTCATACTATTTCTAGGTGTTCTAAGTATACCACTAACAAAGAAAAATAGGAATGTATAAAAAAGTTTGTTATTTTTTGTAAAAGATGTACTGGTAAAAAGGATGAAAGAACAGTTGTAAAGTATCTATTGATCCTTGTAAAAATTGTGGTAAAAAATGATTTATATTTTCTTTGCTTAAAACAATGACAGGGTTAAAGTAAAATTAAAGATACCAAATTAAATAATGGTAAAGGTAATAAAACTAGTCTAGGGTGTAACATTAATACTTCTATTGGAGGGAATTCAATCTTTCCATCATTACATTTGCTTATTGTAACATTTTGATGAAAAAAAGGTTAGAGCACTTATAGACTCTGCACTCTGCAGGTTAAGGATTGTTACGGATACAGTAGTCTCTTGTTATTTCCACCATGGTCACTGAGGAAACCTTAATTAGTAGTTTTAATGCTCAATCTTCAAAGCCAAGTTTTGAAATAGCAAAATTTTTTTTATAAAAGATGTTGAACATCCTATTAAAGCTCTAATTGTATATAAAATCCCAGTTAGTTTTAAAATTAAGGAAGTGTCAAAACTAGTTACTTCCCTTGAATGTAATGACTAAATTAGCAGAGAATTATAATTCTGAAGTAATAACCGATTTTAAAGCAATTTTAGGAGCCCCTAGCATTAAAGAATTAAATTTAGATATTAAAATTAATGCTATGGCTTACAAATCTAGGTATGGTGTCATTTTGCAAGGTATTCCCTGATTATCATTTCCCTTAAATTTAATCAGTGTTGTGCAGCTAAAAATGAAGAAAATTATGAAAATCTAGTTGAGAATATAGGTCAATTTAGTTGCTTGGAAAATTTAGGATATATTTAAAAGATGGAAAACGTACCACTAATGAGCAAAGAATAAAAAATTTTAAGACAATGTTCAGCTAAGTAAAGAAAGTATATCAGTAGAGATTCCTTGTAAACCTAATTATGATATAAATGAACTAACCCCTAATTCTGATTATCCTTATGGCAGGCTTAATTCTGTTAGGAATTAAAAAGTAATAATTTATTAAACGACTATCAAAACATTTTTGAATTACAATTAAATGAGGAGATCCTTTATAAGATTCCTTTGGATAAAATAGATTGTAAAAAGGAATATTTTCTTCCTAACTTTACAGTAATTAGAAATAGGAAGAAAATAATGTTTAAACAATAAAATTATTATTGTGGTAAACCCATCTGGTAAAAAATATGAAAAAAAAGCTTTAAATGATGCAATTGATAACTGTCCATTCTTGTTGCCTAATTTTGCTAGGTTGTTTTTACTTATAAGACACAGTAAGTACTTAACCATGGATGACAGAGAAAAAGCTTTTTTAATGTTACATCTTTCTAAAGATGACAAAGATGGTCATAAATTGCTATAGATCAGGGACATCAAAACCTTTAACTGTAAGTAATTTAATGTGTCTTAGGTATAATAGAGTAACATTTGGGTAATAAAACTAGTCCATTTCTTTTACAAGAGTTGATTAAAATTTTAGAATCAAAGCAATCTCAATTGGAAAACTATTTTTCCAATTGTTTATATATGGAAAATTTTATGGTAAATAATGGTAGCTTTGAAACCATTAACTTGCATTTTGAAACCAACTAATTATCCTGAGCTTCTAATTCTGCTTTTAATATTTAAAAACTCAGGTTTGCTCCATTCTGAAAATCTTCTTTTCACTAAACTACTAGTTACTGGTGGAATAGGAAAGAGAATTTAATATTCTTAAAGAAAAGTGACTAAGTGTAAAACTGGAAGGTAGGCCAAGGTTTTAAGTGCTATTCAAAGTATATTTAATCCTATAGGCTTTATTGCTCCTTTGGCTTTTAAACTTGCACTCAATGCAAAATCTGGTAAGTGAAAATGCTTCATGGGATGAAGAAATCTCCCCAAAATTAATGAAAGAAATGGAAAATCTGTAAAAAAAGATTTTCCTAAACTTAAAAATCAGACCTGTTCTAAAATGACATTTTAAAATTTTAGAATCAAGTTTGATATTGATTTTGATCAGTATATATTACATGAGTTTTGTGATGCTAGCAAGGTTGGTTATGGTGTAGTGTGTTATCTTGTTAATACTAAATTTATATGAAAAGTCAAGAATTAGTCCAAAGAGTAAAAATTATTCAATTTGTTAACTCGAGCTATCAGCCATTTGTATATGCCAGTGATTCCCAACCTGGGGTATTGCATACCCTTGAGGGTTCTCGAAAGACTGGTTCAGGGTATGTGAAAATAGCATTGGTAATGGCAGAAAACACGAAAAAATGAAGTAATGGACAAACCAACCATAAATCATATTGTGGGATTATGCATGTGTCCTCTCCTCATCATTTATTAAGAGGAATGTTTGAAGACTTGTACATCATGATGAATTATTATAATTATGAGACTTTCATCATTATCACTGTGGTTATACATTACTGTTAATTAGTTTTTATTTGTTTTGATCTTAGAACTATTATAAAAATTGAAATAAAGTGCAACAGAAATAAAAGCCCACAAATGTCATTAATTTGAGTCTTTTGATTATTTAGACCAATAACTATAACAAAAACAAATTTTTGCCATGAAGGGATGGGTGAGTGGGGGTACTAGATACTGATAAGCCTAATCAGGGGAATGGGGAAAGAAAAGGTTGGGCTCGCAACTTGGTTTATGGCATTACCTGTAATTAAATATTTAATGAAACAATTAAATACATTTATTATTTAAAACTACTATTTGGACTGATTCTTTGGTTTGCGAAAACTGGGTGAATCAAAAGGACTTAAAAATTAAATTCTCTAGTTTGTCAGTAATCATAATTAAGAAATCCATAACTAGTTGCTGTTCTCTTTCTTTTGATACAAGTTTAAAACCTGTATCAAGTGTAAATAACCCTGCTGATTTGCTAACCAGTAGAAATTGTGGAGCATTACTTGGTTTCATGTAAAAAATATATGATTATAAATAATTAATTTACAAAAAATGGTTTTAAAAAATTTGAAGTTTTTTTTTTTTTTTTTCTTAATCAGTTATTTTGTAATTTTATTGTATAATGTCATATAGACTGCAAATTCTGGGAAAGTTTTAAATGGCTATTTTTCTCATTTTATAAGTTTTGTTTTGCGTTTTTGCTTTATTCTAATTTTTATATATCATTGCTTTATATTTTTCTCAGTAATCAAACTAATTTTTTAAAGAACGCTTATTAACAATTCTGAATTATTTTGACCAAATTAATAGTGTTCAGGCGGGGTGAACGTGGCTCACTTTAGTACAACTTTGTCATGCCAACTTTTCCCCTGAATTGCACTTTTGGAATTTTTTTTTCGCTTCTTTTGAGAATAGGCCATTTAGTAGGTCATAAGCCCACAAAAATAATATGTTATTTTCTCTAATATAATAATAGCTTTATAAAGTTTAATTACAATAGTCATTCAGACTCACCTTGGAGGGGTGAATCGGTCCACCATTGAGGGTGCATCGGCCATCTGTTTTAAATTCGCTTTTTATATGTATAAATTCAATTTTTATATTTTAATTTGTTACTTAATATTCTGAATTTTTTTTATCATTAAAATTAGTAATAAAACTATAATAATTAAATCATAACTATAAGAATATAAAAAATGTGGTGGCCAATTCACCCATCTCATGGAACAATTTTGACACTTTTTGGGAATTCAAAACGTTTCATAATATAATTCAATTTTTTATTTTTTAATTTTACTTATATAAGTAAATCTTATATATTAAAATTAGCTATACATAATAAAAATGTCAATAATAATCAGGGTTGGGGTTTATTTTTTTTGGATTTTTTTGAGAAAAAAATCAATTTTTTGATTTTTTTGGATTTTTTTGAAGTTCGTCTGTACGTCACGCGAAAATATAATTTGTAAACAAACTTTCTTTTTTTTTAAGTTCTATTAGGGATTATTTTTAACCCTACATTGCGACTTTAGAAGAAGTTTTCAAAAGCTTAAAATAGGGCTTATGGTCTATGACACAATGAAAGAACAACTAAAGAATGTTATTTGTAATAAAGATATATAGTTACATCAGAAATAAAACGAAACATGTCTGAAACATAGATCTTTTGTTGGATATTTTTTAAAGTAGGAGAATTTGAAACAGAGTAGCCTTGCTGATGATAATTATTATTATAATTTTTTTATTTCTCTAAATTGAAGTTGAATCACTTAAATATCCAAATAACTTTAAAACAATATATAAAAAGTCAAAAATCGAAAAAAAGCAAAAAATCAACGTGAAAACAGTTATTTTGAAAAAAATCAATTGCATTTTTTTTCTGTGGCCCATCCCTGCTAAATACATTAAAGAAGAATAAACGTGGCCCAATTCCCCCATCATCAATTTTTAATTGAACGGGTGATCAGCGCCAAGTTAGGGCCCCCGTGATTTAAAACTAGTACTGTTTGGCAACAAAATATGGCGTTACTCTTGCAGTTGAAAGAGATATGTTGAATAGGTCAACTGTCGAGACGTATGGAGCGATAGACAGGTGCTGTGAAGCTAGGATGACATGACTAATGAGACCTGATCAATAACAGATGCGGTGCGCTAATTTAACTCACACTAGGGAATACACACAGACCGTCGCGAGATAGAATATGCAGAAGATAGTGTAAGATAGCTGCAGAGGGAGATCTGTAATACAGCGGCGAAAATTATCGCTTAAGTCATTTGCCATAAGTGCATAGCGATGCTAAAGTTTTCATCGTGATATCACACGTGAATGAAACTGGTAGGCCTAGTTTGTGGCTTATCTGAGATACTTGATGCAAAAAAAAAAAAATTATAGATGACTTCTTATTTTTTCCCTTCTGTAGATATATAGTCCGAACTCGAGAGTGAAGTGTTATAGCGTAGCAGCACTATCGCTGGTGCTGCCTCGAGATAGAGGAAGGGTCAGGTCACGCGGCCCGAGAGCATTCCCCCATACGCTATATATATATAATTATAATATATATTATATCCTATATATATATCTATATATATAGTATATATATATATATATATATAAATTTATAAAATAAAATATTTTCCCAAAATTAGACCTTTTGGTACTAGTAGTGCAGAGGATGTCAACCCCGATCTTATAAAAAATCACAGGAATACTAAAAAAATTAATTAATGAAAATGAAAATCATTTGGGCCCCCCCTCCCCTCTTTAGGGAATACCAGTTAGCATGCCTCTCAAAGTTATAAAACTCACTAGTCTTTTCATTTTATCCATCAAGGTAGGTTTCAATTTCAGGCTCCTGATAAGAAAATCCTATGTAGATTAACAAATCGAAAAGGAGTCGGAAGGCAAGATTTGTAAGATTTTGCAACCCAATGGAAAGAAATTGAATGTGTCATATTGATATATAGTATCTTAAATTCTGTATTATCTAACCAAACCTCATCCTACCTACGACCCTCTTTTGGTATTTTGGGTATTGAGGGGGTTTCATCCACCCCTCCCCTACAGGGTACTAGAAAACGTCGCCCATCTGTACCAGTCAGCTCAAGCCCCTTAATGGGCCATGATATATATAATATATATATATATATATATTATATAATATATATAATCTAATATTATATATTAATATATATATATATATATATAATATATATATATATATATATATATATATATAATATATATTGGACTAACGTTTATTTCTGGCACGCCTCTTTTTCAGGAGTCCAAAAATATTTATCACTATACATTAATCGAACGATCGATTATTTTTTCTTTATAAAGAAATATTACAGCTTTTTTCCTCAGTCTTAGAGTAGCTTTTGTGCATGATAGGTGACAAAGAATTTGAAACGATTTCTATGAAATTTTCTCTAAAGTTTACACATTGCATGCATTTTTAACATTTAATTTAATATTGGAAGGATTTTAAATGCAACAAGTCCAATAGCAATTATCATATAATTAAATTTAATAAATATAATTTATGTTCAAGAGGTAATCTTGACAACACATGCAGTACTAACAAACTATTCATGTAACAGCAAAAATTCGAAACCATTTAATTTTATTGAAAAATACTAAATGTGAATAATTCGTTGAGTATATACATCCGTGAATATATAACTAAATAATATATATATATATATATATAGTATATATATATATATATATATATATATTATATTTAGATATATATATACGTATATATATATATAATAAAATATATTAATATATATATATATCAATGGCCAGCCTCTAGAAAGAGACACAATTAGAACTCTCAAAAACTACAATAGCTACAGGGAAAAGGAATCATCATTTGTTGGAATCCTGGTAAAATTTTAGTACGAAAAATGTAAAAAAATAAAAAAAATAATATTCAAAACTACAATAGCTATAGGGAAAAGGAATACATTTTACTTTAGAAAATGTAAAAAAAAAAAAAAAATTAAACGTAAAATTACCTATTTTTTAAGGGGGGGGGAGCTCGAGCCAGCGGGGACATAGTATCTATATATATTATTTCGTAAGAGGTTACACGGCAATGTAGGGGGCTCCGAGAGACCCCGACTTGCATACATTGCACAGGGGGGGACGTTTCCATACCCCCTACGGGGAGGGGCGGAGGAACCCCCGTCGACACCCAAAGTACAAAGAGCAGGGTTCCGAAGACCCTCCCCGAGGGGGAATTAGTCCCCTACCCCGTAGTTCCCCGGAAAGGCGGTAGAACCCGACTCCTGCATCGTGCGGTATACCCCTTGGGGGTATTCTTTGTTTAAAAAAAAAAAACAAAAAATTTAATTAGTCTATTTATTTATAACGAGTAACGTATAAAAGGTCTCTAAATAAGCTTTCTACTCGTATTACTATAATTATAAAAAATATTTTTTTATTTATTGTTTTTACATTTTCATAACTACAATTTAACAGGATTCAAAAATGCTATTCCTTTTCCCTGTAGGTATTATAGTTTTATTGATGATTTTTTATTTATTTTTTTCTTTTATTTTACTTTTCCCACCAATATATTAGACCAGCGTTCCAGCAATGTATTCCTTTTCCACGGGTAGCTGTGTAGTTTTTGAGATATGGGATGTGGCTCTTCTAGAGGCTGACCGGATATCGACTATTTTCAATGTTCGAGAACGGCGGGCCACATGTTTCCTTTCCCATATACTATATATATATATATATATATATATATATATATATATATATATATATAATATATAATATAAACTACGAACTCAGCGTGAGTCGACTAACGCGGCTTGAGTCAACATATCATACTCGCAAAATTTTCAACTGGTCACAATCTTAAATTTGGCCCATATAGTATATATATAATATATATAATATATCTATATATATATATATATATATATATATATATATATATATATTATATATATATATACTATATATATTTGTATAATATTTTTAAAGGTGGAAAATTATTATTATCGTTATTATTTTTTTATTATTTTATTATTCATAATTAATTTGCGAAATTTTTTTTTTTTTTTAAATATTTTAAACGTAAATTTGGCGGAACAATCGAATTGTTGATAGTTCAAAATTATTGATTGAGGAAATATTCAAACGTTGCTGGGTAAATACATTGGAACCAAAGCATTGATAGCCGCGCATAAACATAGAGAAAATTAGCGTTTTAAAATTTTCCGAACGTTATTTCTTTATATTTTTCTTTAATAATATTCTAATATAACGAAATTTCTTTTCAAGAAAATAATTTTTTAAAACCATTTTTGTCAATGAATGTTTTATGAATTTAATATATCTTTAATGGAAAGTCTACGTCAGTCATACGTAACAATTACCTAATTTTTAAGTATAGATTTTTTTTTTTAGAAAATGTTAAATAATCCTATTACTCTTAATATAATCGTCAACCTGACCTTTCCCTTACACCTATAGAAAATTAAGATATTCATACAATAGTGTTGCTATCGAGTTTTGGATAAAGTATTTCCAAAAGAAATGCTTTCCTAAAGAATTAGCTTCAAAAGGATCCAAAATTATTCATGGATGCTATTATTATTATTTGTACAATGGGAAGGTACAGGTATGCAGGTATACATTATAATGCAAGGTACTGATTAAAAATTAAAATCAATGCATTCTAAATTAAAAAAATTGAAAGTCTTAATTAAGCATGCAGGTTTATCTGCCATTTGCAATCTAATTTGGCAGGAAAATTCTGTACTTTATATTATCTATATAATATATATATATATAGTATATTATTTATAATATATATAGTATATATATATATATATATATATATATATATATATATATATATATTATATATATATATATTTATATATATATATATATATTAATATATATAATATATATATATATATATATATATATATAGTATATATATAGTTTACTATATAATATATATAGTATTATAATAATATAATACTATATTCTAGTATATATATATTATATATATAATCTATTATATACTATATATTTATATATATATATATAATTGAAAATAAGATATTAAGTATAATATATATAAATATATATAAATGAAATATATAATATATATATATACTGGTATAATAATATATTAATTTTAGCAAATATACCCACATAAAAACATTTTAGTATTTAATAAAAATAACATGATATGTATAGGAAATAACCACATATTACTACATGTATATATATAACAATACATTTAAGATAAAAGCTATAAATATAAAATTAGTATATATATAAGATAAGATATACCTATAGTCACCTTATATGAAGTAGAATCAGTATTAAGTATGATATCTTTTGAGAGTCTTATATTGAGATTATTACGGGGGATAGTAGTACTCTGATATGTAATTAATCTTCTTATATTATATATATTAACTACTTCTTTATATTTAATATATATTCTGGTATATATATATAGCATAATACAGTATCATATAATAATAATTACAGTACATATCGACCTGTAGTACAGTACTACTGCATAAGTTATATATATTAGCTCCTATAAACTAATATAATATATATGTAAGACTAATATATATTCAATATAATTCACCTTACTCAATAGTCCATACTCACTACTAGCTTTATTACAATTATATCTTGAATAGCTATCTTCTTACTACTATATTCAGGGAGGAAAAACCAGCCACTGTCAGATAACGAAGTTCTAGCACTGCGTAGTACAAAGTATGTTTCCTTGATTTCTATAGATCGATATATACTCCTAAATAGGATTAAGCTATTTTTCTCTTTATGTATTTAATTATTTATGAGCGCTTACGCACGAGAGAGATATAGAATTACATTTTGATAGCATTTTATAATTTCGGGGGACGGGGTTTACACCCTCTGACCACACCTCTCTCTCCCTACGGGCTTAATAATATCTATATCGGTATATATAATCACACATGACTATTATATATATATCATTATATTATATTATATTACTAAAGTACTGATGTTATATATATATATAGCTGATATATAGGGTGAGTATAGTGAGGGGAGAGTTATAAGGGTATAGAGTTAGTATAGTAGTGCTGTAATAATATAAGTAATTATATTAATAGTACTATAAGTCAGTTGAGTGAAAAGCTAACTATATGTATGTGTATAGTAACATAGAATAGACTGTGTGGCTATAGTATGAGGCTTAAGTGTGCACTTACGTGTATATTGGCTTTTAATTAAGATTAACGGTACTTGTTTATAGTTCGAGGTTATATATATATATATATAATATATTTGAGCGTAGAGAGTACAATAGTATATTATAATAAAATAGATATTATATATAATATATTACATTATATTTATATATTATTCAACACTATATATATATTTTTATCTCACGGAGTTTTAGTAGTACTCACTACCATAATTTATTAGAGAGAGTTTCATGAGAGCGTATGACGAGTATTAGTCACTATTAATTTATATAATATTATAATTACTGTATTCCAAAAAATTATTTTCTTTTTAGTTTATTATTAAATCATAAGGAATAAGTGGATCTTACTAATATAATAGGTCAATTAGTAATCACTTAGAGTCTATTCATAAGCACTTTATTATACTATAGAGATTCCTAGGACTAGATATTTATTCATTGTATTGTTTTTGTATATGAGAGATTTGTGAGTTATATTATATAGATAAGAAAGGGATAGAAATAATATACAAATATTAAAGTATATATTTTATATATATATAATATATATAATATATAATGTTTTATATAAATATATATATATATTTTATTCATTACTATAAAGGTGTATACGGTTGAGAAAAACGATATTTTATTACAATAAATATTACAGGTGCATCTATTTGTAGATGTTGCATAGTACCTGAAAAATATTTACCAGCAAGAGTATCAGCACGATCGCAACATCTGATTCAATTTCTATATAGCTAACTACTTAATCTACCAGAACTAATCACTAATCACATTATAATATGTGAAATTAAGTTATATTAGTTTTTCTTATGTGGATAGATATTCGTCAAAGTATGTTTATTATATATTGTAATATAGTATACTAATATTATATTAACCCAGTAGTGACTACTAGTTAGTATACAATATTGGAGAGAGGCAAATAGATATAAGAATAGAAAAAGTTAAATCTATTATTTTCTTTTGCAAAATTATAAATCACAAATTATAATCATATGGTATCATAATATATGACGAAAAGATAATATATATATATATATATTAATTATATATATATATATATTATATATATATATTAATATATATATATTATATTATTTATTATCAATTACCTCTAGGTCAGGGGTCAGGCAACCTTTTTGAATATCTCGGGTAAAGAGTTCAAAAATTACTATAAAGTAAGTGAAAAATTGCAAATATTATTAAAGGGATAACTCAACAAATTACTAAAGCTGTTACCAAACAATAATAATAGTAATAGCATACAAATAAATGAGTTTCAGAAATAGAAAAAATTGAAAACAAGTAGAAATCATTTAGAAAAATATATATTTATGATTTCAATAGTAAAAAAATATCTATTTATTACTATACATCATATAGATAGTGTTATATTTCACAACAAATTTAGAAATAATATATATATATATATGTACAATTATTAGATAATTACCTTATTATTTATAAGTAATAAAAATTTAAAACTCAATTTAAACATTTTATACTTACATACACTAAAGTTTGGGTTTACTTATCAATAACATATACAAATTGAGTTCACAAACAAAAAATCAATGGATAGCGAGATTAGGCTTTGAGCATTGAGTTTTTCCAAGTAGAAAATTTTTAAACTTTACTTAAAGCAATGTTTAAAACTTGTAATCTTAAAATTAATAAAAAAAAACAATAACTATAACATTGTAGAGCAAAGAAATATATCATGGGAAGCGTTGGGAGCCTTTGGCAGGTTTTTATAGATAAGTTTGTGAGTAATAATTGGCATCATAACTTTAGTTGTATTTTATAAGTTTTTCAAATACAACGACTCTAAATTTCAATTTGTCTAGTTGGCTTCTACTTGTACTATATTATATAATATTTACATTGAGACATAAGAAGAACGTCATTTAGCTCGCATGAATATACCGAGATCCGAATGAATTAAGTCATAGCCACTCCAAATGCCTTTAAACTTCTTCTCCTCACTGGTAGACAATTCTAGGAAGACTATTCCATTACGTCGTAATAATAAAGTGCTCATCAACTCGTGCGAGCACTTTCCTTATTAATAATGAGCGGTCTTCAACTTTATTGTATTTCGAGTTTATCTTACGTACATTACATTTCTGGACCTACCAACTTTCAACTTGCTTTTCAACTCTTAGGTAAATTCCCAACTCTGACACAAGCTTTTACTTTTTAAATATTCGATTCACACAGCACTGCTTATGAGGGCCCGTAACCAATGCCAAATTAACCATATCTTACAATTTCGTACTATTTGTGTTGAAGTAGGATTATTTTAATATGAAGCTAGAGTGGTTTTGTTGGTTTTGAATTGCTCAAATCTTGTTCAGCCAAATTCATCTTTAAAATTTTATTTATAAACTGGTGCTGTTACGTAATTATTCGTGTCATATAGATTGGTTAAATGTTGAAGAGTTTAATATTGTTTTAGATTATTTTTATGTATAAGCAACATTTAGCTGACAATGTCTTCTGAATATCTTCTGGTCCAAAAAGAATTAATTTTTCTTCTCTCATCTTTAGCAAATCTAAAATTGTGAACCTGTAATATTAAGTATAGAGGCTAGGGTTCGCTTTCCTGGCAAGTTATCTATATAGTATAATTCTTCACTCACAGTTATAATTTATAAGAGGCGCTGTGTAATATTTCCAGCGCACTCATAAGTAAAATCTTTTTGCAACCATATTATGTCGGTTCTCTAATTCTAGGGTGCAGTGTATGCCTTTTGTTCATTCTCATGAGGATGTATTATTAATTTACATCTCAAGCCACAAAGCTAAACGTTTCAACACTCCATTATTACCTTATATGATAAGCTCTCGCAGCTTATACTGTGAAAGGAAGGAGTGTTCGGAATACTGAGTCTATACACATTTCGTAATAAGAATTTTTTTTAAATGTATGAATGAATATCTACTTGTATCTTTTGGACAAGAATGCTAAGGTTTAAGCATCACTATGATTACCATAATGACATGACTAATAATACTTATTTTTTCGTCGTCCGGAACACTGTTTGACTGTGAACATAAAGCGGCTTGTCTCTTGGTAAAATCACGAATTCAACATTTAGCCAAAGATGAATTTATATCAACGTAAAAAGGTCTGCGCATGAATTTATTATGGTTGCTCTGCAAGAGGAAATGCGTTGTCTAAGAGGCCTCATACCTTTTTTACTTACATCATTTAATTTTTTTTCTGTCTCTGCTTATACCACACATATAACAGAGCTTCTCATATACAGTTTGTCTTGAGAGAGTGTATATTTCCAAAACCTGAATTTTTATAATATTGGGATTTATTAGAGGTCTTCTTGGGTCATTTCTTCCTGGGGCCATCGGGCCTTCGCCTTATCTTCCCCTCTAGTTGCACACACAGCCGGGTAACGCAATCCTAGAAGTTTCTTTCTTTATTATCTATTAGAGCAACGCTTGAGAGCGTCGCCGTCCGTCGTGACTCGCTAGCCTTACTAGAGCAGCCAGCGATGTAGGAGATTGAGCCGCAAGAGGGACGAGCTCTCGCGCACTCGTCTATATAATAAAACGGCATAGTGTATCGTGGATTTCACTATGCTCGGCACAAGCGAGAATGAAGAGTTGAATATATCCCCTGACATGCCCACGTTACATTTTCAGAGAACATTGTTGCCTAATTCTTATCTTGTACTGAAATGTTTATTGCGATGGTTGCACTCCAATAGTCATTTCAGATCGTTTTTTTCCAAGATGTATCTCTGGCGGGTTTGTTTTTGGGAAATCACAACGAGAAATATATATATTTAACATACTAGTAGAATCTTCAGATCACCGTATGATGTATATCATTTCACATAACCATCATAGCACATGATATTAGAACACATATTTTAGCCAGATAATCTATGATTGATGAGTTATTGAAATTTTTGCATTTGCTTGGGAATCTGGGGTCAAAAGTAAAAATTCTAATCATACAATTAGTTATGTATAGTTTCAAGGGCGGAAAGAGTCTCTGACCAGATTTAAGCATTAAAACTTGTATGGATTGCATCCACCTCCAGTTACTTTTAACCGATGGGGAACTTATGATTGCTGGATTATATGTATTTATTATGGATGCGCGGTCGAGAGAGCAGTTTGTTTTTTCGTCTTTATACGCCGGTGCTGGATAATATTAACTATGTCAACACTGGAGTAAAGGTTTTTAGGGTGTCTCTCTAATTAGATTTTCTTATTGTGAGTGACGAGTTATTTACGGGCAATGAAATGAACAAGTCGGTAGAGAGACCAACTAAAGTTTGCATTATGTGAAAAGGTCGAATCTGACCACCGGAATCAATCCACGAGATGAGACCTATCTTCAGATACTCTCTTCAGTTCTCAACTACTGTTTTTTTTCTAAATAATTAAAATATCATTCTCGCGGTGAATCTCTAATAAAGAATATTAAAATAATTATATTTAGGTATCCAAAACAGCAATTGACAAGTTTTAGCAATTAGTTAAATCATAGTCTAGAGTAAATAATTTGGCAGAACTTGTCTCTGTTTCATCGATTCAGGAACGGAGATCCGATCTTTAAATGTTTTTTTTTTTTTTTATTTAAATAATAATATTTGCACGTCTATGAAACTAAAGAGCCACCAGCTTCACATCCAAAGAAGCCACGCATGGTGAGCTCGAGCAAGAGCCGTCAGTATGCCGACCCACTGACCCCTAGTTATCACCAATGCTTTGTAAGAATTACACTTATTTACAACATATTTGAAAACCAATAAAATTAAAACAGGGCTAAAAAAATTATTTACAACGGAACTGTTTTTATATTTTAATGTTAAAATTTGTGTAAATAAAGTTGTAATTTCTTCACACAAGATATTGGTATTAAAACGCTAGGTAATTGATAAATAAATAGATATACAGCAAGATGAGCGATTTTTAGAGGCTCAAATGCTCTATTAAATAAATTACAAAGTCTATAATTATATGTATATATATATATAAGGTATAAATATATATATATATATGTATATATATATTATAGTATATATATAGCGTTTATATGTGTAATATATATTAATATATTATATAATTACAAATATTTTATATTGTAATATTTATATATGATATATATTATTATGCTGTGATTACCTAGGTTATTCTAATGATATCACTAATTTTTATAGGAGTATAGTATTATATATATATAGGTATCAATATTATATATGATATAATGGAGTATATATTCTGACAGTGATAATCTTGTAAATCTTTAGTATGGGAATCTGTAGCAAGGAACTATAATTTTTTTTGTTACAAAAGATAGTATATATTTTTTGATTTAATAAATATTCCTCTATAAAAAGTAACTATATATCTCACTATAGGTATTAGTATTATATATAAATATATATTATGAGTAGATTATTATAACTTTTATTATATATATATATATATATAACTATTTAATAAATAAGTAGTATATTAGTATATATAGGTATATATATAAATATATATATTTAAAATAAATATTAATTAGTTATATAAGATATATATAATATATATATAAAATATAGTTAATAATATATAAACATTATATAAATATTATTATAAATAATATATATATATTATATTGTATATATTTAAGTTAATATATAACTATATATTATAATTATTCATTCTTTATTATTATACTCCAACACCCTTATTCCCGGCTTAAGCGGGGGTAGGTGGTACGTGACAGGGCTTCCCTAATTCATATTTTTCCTTCATCTCGGGGCCCCCGGACCCGTGAGTCACGGTCCCGCAGCACATTCCGATACGATGCTCTTGCTGTCGGACATCTACCCAGTCGGCTCAGCATGTGCACCGACTACAGTGTATGTCCTCAATCATAGACGTAGCGCGGATTGACTCGCTTACCCGCTCTTCTTCCTATACCCTGATTCACGCTGTCTTTCCCTAACCACCTCTGTTTCTCCATTCTCCTCCAGGGAGTTCGCAGACAGTGCTATAATTCCTCGCTACTGTTGCTGACCGAGGTCCATGTGACACCACTTCGGATGCTTCTGAGTCTAGCGCGTATATATGATACATCACGTCTCCACTGGTACCACACTTATCTGAGAAACATGCTATTGACTTTACGTCCACATAACCGTTCTCAACCCTTTCATCTCAAACACTTCAAACTTCTTCTTTGGACCTAGCATTAAACCCCCATGTTTCACACCCATATAGGACCGCTGGAACAACACAAATTTTTTAAAACATACTTATCTTAAGTTTGTGTGTAAATCTTCCCCTTTCCATAATTCCCTCAGACCACTCATTGCTTCATTTCTTCTCCTACTCTGTGATCTATCTCTTCCTCATCCCTCCTTCCCGTACCAAATCCTCCCCTAAATATCTGAAATTAATCTTCTAATCTACCACCCTCCTACTCTAATCCTAACGCCCATCCCCCTATCTGTTTTCAATCATCCTCAAACACTAAACACTTTACTCTTTCCTGGTTTCTTAAGACCCTTTTGTCCACAAACTCTCTCAAACTCCTTCACCAAATACTACAGCCCTTCTGAATTCTCCGCCACAAAGGCAGTATCATCCGCAAATAGTATCATGTTTACTTCCCCATCTATCACCCCTTTCCATCAATTCCACCCCTCCTCTCCCTCCCTCATCATTCCTCTGCAACACTCTCCATAAATAAATTGAAAAGCCACGGGTTGCACATTAACACATCCCTATCTTAACCCTTTCTTCACCTCAAACATCTCACTCTCCCCCCTAAATACTCTCACACACATGCTGCTATTCCTATAAAGGCCCTAATACCTTTACCTAATTTACCCCCTACTCCATATTCCTCCAGCACCTTCAATAATTCCCCCCTCCATGTGGAGTCGTATGGCTTTTCCAGATCAAAGAAAACACCCGTACACTTTCCCTTCCTTTATATACCCTTCTCCACAAGCATCTTCATGCGTGAATACTGAGTCCAGCACACCTCCCTTCCACCCTAAATCTCCTGTTCTCCCCATTCTCTCCTCCCTAAATCACTCACCCTCTCAATTAGTATTCTCCCATACACTTTCCCTACTACATTCAAAAGACATACCTCTATAATTTCCACACTCCATCCTATCCCCTTTCCCTTATACAGGGGAACCAAACAACCATCCCTCCAATCCTGGTGGAACCTCTCCCCTCCTCCAACATAAATTATATAACCTATACAGCCATTCCTCCACCCCCTCTGCCCTCCCATCTGTAACATTTTCATACTCACACCCATCTAGACCTGTGGACTTTCCTTTTTTTTCCTTTAGTTTAACGCCCTAATAATTTCTTCCATTTGTATTTCCATATCCCCTTCCTGCCCCACTTCCCCCCCATCCTCACCTCTTGTAAATCCTCCTCATCTCTCCCACCATTTCATTCAATAATCCTCTAAAATATTCCCCCCATCTTTCCCTCACACTATCCTCCCCTCCTATCCATTCCCTTCCCCTCCCTTAACCCTCTCCCCTAACCCCTTCCCATCTTCTTCCTTTTTTATTTACTTCTTTCAGAATATCGTTCTCCCCGTTTCAAATTTTTCTGTCACTTTTCTACAATTAATCATTATTTGCATTTCTTTTCGCCCTCTCCACCGCCCTCTTTGCTACTCTAACCCTTCTATATTTCTCCCAGCTTTCCCTTCT
>JABUQX010095519.1:27500-47500 GCA_015478945.1 Trachelipus rathkii
GTTTGGGTTGCTAAATATTTTGGAGAAACTTTCTTATGAGTTTAAAAGTCAAGTCCAAGTGTAATTGTTGTTACGAAAGTAGTTGCTAAGAAAATCATATTCTTTATGCAGAGATATATGATCTGATCTAATTTTATAAGTTCTGTTGACAAGGGTATAGGCGGCATTGAGTTTAAACTTCATTGGTGTGAAGCTATAAAATTTGGTACCTTGAGGAGTGAACGTGTTTTTTCTGTATACTGATGTAGAAAATTTGGAGTCTCCTCTCTCTATCAGTACATCCAGAAAGGGAAGAGAGTCATCAGTCCTCATGCCTCCAAGGGAGAATCTGGATATTGGAAATGCACCGTATTGGACCTGTCATTGAAAAACTGGGCAGCCTGTTGTGGTCACAAAGTACAAATATAAATCACTACATAGCTTCGTAAAAGGTTGGTTTAGGGACACTGGCATTGTTCAAAAAGATTTCTTCTAAGTGATTCAAAAAGTGTTAGCAAAGACAGGACCCAATGGGGAATCCCTTGGCACCATCAAATCTGTTGGTATTTTTATTGTTGAAGTAAAAATGACGATCTGAAAACAGCCAAGTTGACACGAAGCTCAGCGTTGAAATCGGAATGTGTGTGTGAGGTCAAATATATATATTATTATAAGGAGAAAGGAAGAATGTATATATATAGTATAATATATATATATATATATATATATTATAATTTTTAATATTTATATATATATATATACAGCTTATACTATGATATATATATATATAATATATATATATAAGTCTATAATATATAATATATAATATATATTAATATATATATAGTATATATATATAATATATAATATATAATATATATATTTATATATATATATTATATATTATATGATATATTATATATATATATATATATATATATATATATAATATATATATATATTATATTATATATATATATATATATAAAACTGCTACCATTAATTAGTTACATGAACTTAAATCTAGTGTCATCTACTCAATAAATGAATTAGTTCTTAAAAATAGAAGCATCTGCCAGGTTCTTCATTTTTCCTCTCAGGTCTGATTTTATAATGCGCAATAGCAAAACAAAAAAAGCCGTTCAAAGCTAACTTGCGTTGTAGGTAGAGCAGTAACAGCAATTGCAACTACGTCTGGATACTTATAGATGGCCTCTTCTAATTTAAGCTTTGAAGTTATATCAATTTTTTCAGGTTTTTTCAAATAAGGCCGATATAACTCAGTATAAAGTTATGGATATTCTATGTCAAAATATGAACCTGAATGTTGATCCTTATTCTGAGTCAGTCCGACGCTTCGATCTAGGAAGCTTTTTCCCATATTCATCTTCTGAGCTTTCTGAAGAATGGCTTGAGAATGTACAGTAAGTAATGGGGCTAGCTGTAGTTTCATCACTAAAAATATGTCCAGTATACTTTTCTTCTTAAATTTCTTGCAACCCTTTAGTACAAATGACCACGTTGCAAAGTGAAGATTTAGCTTTTTGTTGTTTATGTTCAGTTAAACTCAACCCTGTAGATAGGATCAACAGAAACAGCAACTAGTAGAATATCCTGGTCTTTGCCTAGAGCAAGTAAAGCGGGGATATCTTTTATTTTTATAGAATCGCCTTAAGTAATAGATAGTTCAAGGTTAAGGTTGAATTTATTAGAATCATGTTCAAAATTGAAGCATAAGGTGCAAGGTAAAAAGCAAAACTTCGAAGTTTTGCAATTGCACTTTTTGTGCTGTTGAAGTCGCAAGTCGGTGAACTTGTTTGAAGTGATTTAAAGTCACTCACGAGTCACATTCATATCGTTGAAGTGCCACAATATCTGACGCAACTTACGAGCTTAAAGTTACTGACTACAAGCCGAATCGTCTGATTCCGACCTCTTGAATTACCGGACTCCAACTCCCGACTCCACCCTTTTCAAAATTACCGACCTCCGACTCCACTCCGACTCCGACTCCGACTCCGACTCCGACTCCACAACCCTGAGTGGGAGTTATCTCTTTTCTTCTGCTTGCTCCTCCACTTCACGGGTTGTAGTTGATGTTCTCTTGAAGTCCCTCTTGTATGTGTTAAAACTGTTTTTTAGACTGAATTTATATTATTAAAATTACATTCAATTATATTTAACAACTTCGCTGACACCGGCAAGTGCATTATTTTTACACTTTACATATTTTTCAACTACACCTAAAATCAAAGCATGTTTTACAAAGAAAAAATTTGTTTACGATTCCTTTCAGTTATTTCATCGATAAATTTATAATTCAAATTAGAACTTGTGGTATGTATGTTAAAATAAGAGTCAAGAACATGTTTTAATAATCAGTTCAAAACGTGGTGTTGACAACCTATGTTCTGAGGTACATTCAGACCCATGTGTAACATTTTCTGCTGTATTTGAACTACAGCCCCATTAATATGACCAGAATTAACTGCTGTAGTATCACAAATTATCATTTTAATGCTAGACCATGCAACAAAGTCATCAAGAATACTTGCTATTCCTTTAAATATACTTTCGGCGGATCCACTTTCACATCTGGCTACCCCAATTCGATCTCTCTCATGGGACTTTGAAGACATGCTACTTGATACTCCTTTTTATTCTTTACTTTTCCTTGTCCTTCTGGCAGCTACTTATCAAAATACAAGCAATAATCTTTTTCTTCTTTAGGAATAGGTTATTTTCTACTTTTGCTCTTCACCGCATCTAATCATATGTTTGAATATGCCAGACTGGGTGGGAAGTATTTGGCAGATCTATCCCACCTTTTGATGAAATTTGAGTTGAAACTGATTGTTCAGTAACTAATTTGGTAAACACAGCTGTTGAAAATCTTTGATTTGTTTTAGAGAAAGATTCATAGATGCTTTCATCAGAACCGGTATCAGAATTTGCGATGGAAGTGCTTGAATTATCACCTATCAATTCATAATGTGGCACACAATCATTTTCTCCATGAGCACATCTCTGCATTTTTTATGGATAAATTGATGTAATTGGGGTAGGTTTATGTGTTGCATAGCTTATTTTTCCTTCAGATTCAATCTGTTTTTTATACAGTTTCATGTCTTGTTCAAACAAACATTGCTTTTCTGACTATGTAAAGTCCAATGTAGTATCTATTTTTTTTTAAATTCTTCATTTGGATAACTTTGATTTTTTAATATTCTCCTATTAGTTTGTTAATACCTACAACGACTACTTACTCACTATGTATGGGGAAAACTTATCCTTTTCCAAATATTATCTAATTCTTCAAGAATAATTTTAACTCTTTTTTTTCATTATCAAGTAATGTATGATAAAGCCCTAGATCATCTTTCTTTAAAAGAAACCTAACGTATTCTCTGAAATGTTCAATTCTTGACAAATTTCTTTTATGTCTTATTGTCGTACTTTGTCAAATTTTTTGTCCAAATTTTAACATTCTTGTCGTCTGTATCACCGAGTTAAAATAAGCCTTTATATGTATTGGACTAAACTAGCGAATTAGACTACAAATATACTATTTATTATATATAGGAGTAATCTGAAAAAGAAGATAAAAACCATGAAAAAACTTTTAAATATATAAATTTAAATAAGAAAGAAAATTTAAATATTATGCATGCTTTTAAGTATATTCATTCATCGTTCATTTTATTTAATGTTAGATAGTAGCTTCTATGGCTATTTTATATACCACAATCATCACAATGATAGCATGTTCAAACTCTTTGCACATACTAAATAACCAGAGTTAATACAAAATCAAATTTTAGTACTCAAGCTAAAAAACGTAAGGCTCAGATCCATCTCTCAAAATAGCAAATTAAACACTAATTTTAAATTTTTGTACGCTGATCCATCTTGAGGATAGTATGCACATAGTATATTATATGCACACATGTCTTGACTCAAACACTCACTTGGGTTCACGTTTACTTTCTCTTAGCATCTTCCAACAATAAAATCAGGTAAAGTGCAAAACTATATAAGATCTAAACAATCTATAAATGACAAATAAATTTATGTAACTAGGAATGTGAAATGTATCAATATGAAATTTGTCCTTTTAAAACAGAAAATTACTATTTTTATTTGGCAGCCTGGGGCAACCTTTTTCATGCAAATCAAAAAGCCAGCTTTATATTATTGGTTTTAATGAAAAAGTTGACCCAATAACATTGGAAGAATTATTAGATTAAAAAAAATTATATTGTCATTACCCTACTATATATATATATATATATATATATATATATATATATATATATATATATATATATATATATATATATATATATATATATATATATATATATATATATATATATATATATATATATATATATATATATATATGCGCTAATCTTTAAAAGGATGTTACATAAATAGACATGATATCGAAAATCGCCGAACCCTACGCGTCGAACCATACAGTGTCACGTGTTAGCTAAAACACTAATAGAAGGAGTGCCAGAGTTGCCAAAAATTGTTTTTTTATCATGCTTTCGAAAAAAATATGTAATTTTTTTAATAATTTTTTTAAGGGGATCAAGCCGACGGTGGGACAGACGCAAGCGTTGTCCCCGTCCCCGTCGCCGAGAGCCCTGACTCGTTCCATCTTTGCGATTTATTCTAGAGGTATTACGTTTTAGTTAAAAAACAAATGTTGGCACTCTGGCGCTCTATTGCTTTAAAATAATCGAGAAAAATCTGATTAAATCGTTCGTTCAATATATATCGGTTAACATCTTTTAAAGGACAAGTTTATATATATATATATATATATATATATATATATATATATATATATATATATATATATATATATATATATATATAAATATATATATATATATATATATATATATATATATATATATATATCTCTATATATATATATATACTCTCTCTATATATACTATATATATATATATATATATATATATATATATATATATATATATATATATATATACTATATATATATATACTATATATATATATATATATATATATATATATATATATATATATATATACCCTTCTCTCTGATATCCTTCCCCGTCGTTCTATAGTAGCTGTTCTGGAGGGCAACAATTTTTTCTTTAAATCTATTAATGGATTCGTTCCTTAATGTTCATGTTTTCTCTTTAACTTCTTTTTATTAAAGACTTTTTATCTATCACTTCGTTACCTCTCCACTACTTTGCTGATGACTCAACCCTTCATTACTCTTTCCTATTTAGGAGTCCACCCACTGAACATCAATTATCTCATGTCAGGATATTGGCCTTGGAGCAGCTTACCATCGATCTTTCTCGTATCTCTTATTGGGACAAAGTAATCATGGTAGTTTTTCATGCCTCAAAAACACAGTTTCCAGATCTATCTACTCGACAAAATCTTCCACACAACTGCAATATATTTTTCGAAAAAACACACAATTGGAACATTACTTTGTTCTTAATATTCTTGGCGCTTTATTTTCTCGTGATGTTAATAATAATGATCACGTTACTTCTTATTCTAAGCAATCTTCAAAGAGGTTGGGTGTTCTGAGGCGACTTTGGAACTTTTTCTGACCACCCCAATTGCTTGTACTGCATAGGGACATTGTAGTTCATTGTATGGAGTATACCTCACATATCTGTGGTGGTTCCACACACACACTATTCTCCTTAATATGGTGAAGTCTATGGTTTTGCGACTTGTTAACTTTCCTACTCTCACTAAATTTCTCCGATCTCTTTAAACCGTCGAACTGTTGTCTCAATCTTCTAATACCATCGCTATAACAATGGACAAATCTCTTCTGAATTTTCAAGTCGAGTGCCTTCTCTTTTGAGCAGAGCTCGTACAAGTTGTTTTTCCAAACATTCTCATCCTTTTTCTGTCCAAATATCTGACCTCAGACTTATCCTTTATGTTTAATCTTTCATGTACTCTATTGGTATAATCTGGAACACATGTCCATCATCTATTTTATCATCTTAATTTGAATTTCACACATTCAAACGCCATGTGTTGGGGCATCTGTGCCTTTGATTTGAAATTGGATCCTGGCTCTTCCAAACTCCTCTGGAATTTGGCTGTCCTCCAGCCTTTGCCCACCGAAAGAGATATAAATATAGGGCACACGAGATGTGAATTTTTATATATATATATATATATATATATATATATATATATATATATATATATATATATATTTATTTTTCTCTCTCTCTCTCTCTCTCTTTTTTCTAATATATATATATATATATATATATATATATATATATATATATATATATATATATATATATATATATATATATATATATATATATATATATATCAAGAAGCTTGACTCCTTACAGGTTCTGCAGTTTAGTATAGGCCTGCCTCTCTGTTTGTCTAGCGGTTATTAATTTACTATTTAGGTAGACGGAGATCTTTTCCCTTGAAAGGTATGATGTCTTGACTCTAAAGTATATATTGTGAGAAGAACGAAGCGTGCTCCTGACTGAAACAGAAAGATAAACTACTACTTTCTATAATTTTCTTTAATAGATTATTCATAGCATGAGCGATTGGAAAATAAAAGCCTAATGCATATTTTCACTTTATATAAGTAGATCTAGACAGTATCTAGATTACCAACAAATTACCACATATTTCATAAATAACAATGTTCGAATTCACCGTTCTCAAATTTTATATAGATTCCTAAAGTAGTTTATAAAATTTACAATAACCGATCAGAGTTATCGTCATGTTTTAGACCTTAATATTATTATATAAAAAAAATATCCAAATATTTTGCAATAGGATAAATCTTCCAATATTCAAATAACAATTATCTGTTGCAATCTACTTGGTCCATCATGAATGTTGAAGCTCAGATTTTCCAACACCCGATTTCTTTTTATATTATGACAGAGCTCAATATTCTTATAACGTGACACAAGCCCCTTCTAAGAAGACATTGCGGCATAGAGCTAATCGTCTTAGTTCGTCTACGTTACTGATCAACCCGTCGAGATAGAAAATTAGCTATTACGTTGTCTTTCCAGTTTACGGACTGTAGAGTAAACTTTGTATTTTGCAGCATCATGGCCCAGTGCATTACTCTGGAGTTTGTGAATTTTGCCTTCTGCATATACACGAGTGGACGATGATCGGTTTGCAAAATGAATTCCTTGCCGTATATACAATTCTGAAATTTCTTCACGGCGTAAATTATTGTAAAACCCTCTTTTTGGACCGTACTCCCCTTCTTTCAGTTTTGGTTAGTCTCCTTCCAGCATAAGCCACCGGGAATATCCCATCGTCGTACTCTTACAAAAGACAAGTACCTATAGCTTCTTGTGATGCGTCGGTCTCTATAACAAATGACTTACTCGCGTCGGGTAGGTGTAGAACAGTGAAGGTCGTTAGCATAATCTTCAAGACTTCAAAAGCTTTTTTGCTGACTGTGCCCCATTTCACTTTATTGAGACTCCCTTTCTTAAGCAAATCGAATAACGTACACGGTATTGATACATAATTAAGAACGAAAGCTTTATAATAACCGGTTAAGTCGAGGAAGGATCTTACTTCCTTCTTAGTTGTCGGTCTCGCTGCGTCACTAATTTTCTTTACATTTTCTTTCTGTAAGCCCTTATATCCAAAATTCAATTTATGGCCAAGGAATTCTACATTTCATGATCCTGTAACACATTTGGAAGGTTTCACCGTAAATCCGGTACTTTCTAACTGGGCAAACAGGTCTTCCGACACTTTAACATGAGTTTACCAATCCTGAGTGTGCACGATAATATCACCAATGTAACATTTCGTAAACTGCATATCTCCGATCACGTTCCGTAATGCCCTTATGAGTGTTGCGACTGCTTTAACTAGGCCGAAGGGCATCCTAAGGAATTCATAATGCCGTTCATGGATTACGAATGCCGTTTTCTGGGTGTCCTCCTCATGAATCGGAATTTGCCAATAGCCCTTTGAAAGATCAAATTTCGAAAAGAATTTATCTTTAGCAAAACGGAAGAACAAGTCCTCCACCGTAACCGTTGGTTACGGATAAAAAACCGTTATATCATTTAATTTTCTGTAATCAACGCATACCCGGTTTGACCCGTCGTTTTTCTTTACCACGAAGATGGAAAATGCTACGGTGAATCTGATTTCCGTGTTATGCCTAAATCCAACATATCTTGGATTTCCGTTTTAATCTGCGGTCTAACCAAATAAGGTATATTGTACGGTTTGGATTTTATAGGATCGCCGCTAGTAAGCATAATCCTATGTTTAAAACTCTCACAATACCCCGGTATGTCGGTAAATATACCCGCGAAGCGCTGCAACAACACTTCTGTCTCTTGCTTTTCCCGTTCCGAAAGATTCGCATCAATAACGGCTTCACTGATTTCTTCATAAGTATGCCCGCTCGAAATGCCACCCGGGAGATCGAATGAATTCTCAACGTCGTCATCGTCGTCCTCCAAAACTCCAAATGCGACCTATACCGGTTCCGTGTTCTCTGGACTCGTATCATTGGTTCTCTCTCCACATATTTTATTAGTAGGTTGATATGATAAATTTTCATCTTCTCATTACATCTTATTTTATAAATGCAGCCACCAATCGCTTCAACAACAACGAATGGTCCTTTCCATCTCATCAACAGTTATTGTAAATAGTCGGCAACAGCACTAAGACTTTATCCCTTGGTGACAGATTTCTGCATCTTACCTCTTATCATAGTGATGTTTATATTTTTTACGAGATCTTTCCAAATTTTCCCTAGCTATCTTTAGAATTTCCTCTAACTTATTCCGTAATTTATATACGTATTGGTAGGTATTTTCCACATCGTGGCTCGTTTCCTTTATCCACAGTTCCTTCAAAATTTTGATAGGTCCGCGCACCTTCCTGCCATATATAAGCTCAAATGGTACGAAACCTGTACTTGCTTGAGGTACCTCTCTGCATGCAAATAATGGGGGGTTAATATACTTCGGCCATTGTTTTGGTTGCTCGACGCATAGTCTCCTGAGCATTGTTTTCAGCACATCGTTGAAATTTTTGAGCTATCCATTCGCCATCGGATAATAAGGAGAAGTGTGTATTTGCCTGATTTTTAACATTTTCGAGACCTCTTTCATTAACTTGGACACAAACTGAGTCCCGAAGTCTGACAATACCTCTTCTGGTATACCAGGGCGACTATAGATGTCAACTAAAGCACCAACCACAGTCCTGCAATCTATATTTTTGATGGGAATCGATTCAGGATAACGGGTCCCATAGTCAACAAGTGTTAATATGAACTTATTACCTTCTCATAAAGGAGGGTTTATGGAACCGACCAAATCAATGGCAACTCTTTTAAAAGGTTCGTTGATTATTGGTACCTTAGTCAGCGGTGCACCCGCCATTCTTATATTCCTCGAAGTTTTTTGACACATATCGCATGAATGGCATATACTGTGACATCGTCGTAAAGCCTCGACAAATAAAAGAACGTCCTAATCCTGTCATAAGCTTTCTTTATGTCCAGGTGTCCCGCTAGAGGCGCGTCATGGGCCAACTTCATTAGGGATTTTCTTATCTTGTGCGGTACAACGACTTTTTCTTCTTGAATATAGATATGGATCTCACATTTATATAATATACCTCCCTCTACCATATACCTTCTATCGTCGGATAAGATTAAGTGACGTATTTTCTCAAGCGTCACGTCGGATCTTTTTAAGTTCGATAATTCGTTCTTTTTTAATTTTTAGCCCTTGTTGCGTAGATAACCTCACTTTGAATGGATGTAAAGCGGTGTTACTCCTTCTACCCGCATTCAGATTTGATTCATCAAGCCCCGACCCGGCTGGACTACCGCCAATGGGTTCGGTTTTCCGATCCACCTCGCTTAATGCACAAGCGGGCTTTACCGACTCATTGTTGTTAAGGGTAACAACGCCAACTTCCTGGATTTCCCTGATATCGATTATCTTTTCCTCATATTCGAGGCTGGCTGCACCTTTAGTACCCATCGTTACTTTAGTTTCGATGTCAACGACATCGGGTCCAAGGGAGCCTTCGATATTTCCGATTGTTAAGTATTATAAAGCGTCGTCCATGCAAGGTGCTTCTACCTTTCCCATATGAAAAGGCATCTCGATAAAGATATGTGCTTCCGGCGCTATTCTCAAAGTATTATAAATCAATAGCATCTTCCTGAAATTACCGTCAGTTGTTTTTCGTCGACAAGCTTGCGTTTAACAATAACAATATATATATATATATATATGATATATATATACTCCACTCTGCCTGACTATGTACTGCTAATATATGTAATAATACAGCATACATATAAATATACATATATGCTCTTATATATATTAACACTCATACCATAATATACTATATATATAATATATATATATAAACAGTAGCTACCGTATAAACAACTGTAGTACCGTGTATATATATACATATATATATATATATATATATATATATATATATATATATATATCATAACCTTTATATATATATATATATAGCATAACTAAATATATATATACCTATACACATATATATACTCTATATAACAATAATATATCTATATATATATATATATGTATATATATAATATATATATATGAAATGAAATATCTATTTATATAAAATATATACATATATGCATATACATATACAATATATATATATAACAATATATTTACTTATAATATATAACATATAATATATACTATCTTATGCATATAATATACCTTAACCAATAATAACCTCATACCTTTATACCTTATATATATACATATATATACATATTTGCATATATATCATACATATGCAACATAATATATATATATATATATATATATTTATATCTCTGCGACAATATAACCTTAACATATATATATATGGGTAAGATGACTACAAACTTCATTACAAATTCTTTGCCAAATGAAGGAAAGGAAAAAAACACTATTGAAAAGAAATAAATCAGTCTTTCAACAATCTATTTATATATAAAGATTGGTCCGCTCATCTTTATATATATATATATATATATATATATATATATATATATATATACATATACATATATGTAACTAATATATATATATATATCAACCTTATATGTATATATATATATATATATATACTAAATATGTATAATAACATATATATATATACCCTTTTATAAATATATATATATATAGCAACTATATATATACCACGATATATATTATGTATGTGGCAATAATATATGCTCTTTGCTCTTATATATGCTTATCTATATCATATATATACATGTATATCATCACCAATAACATATATATGTAACCATATAGATATATATAGTATATATGTAATATATACTATATATAATATTACTTATATATATATCACTCCAACATTTTCTATATTTTACTAACAATATATATATATATATAACTCCAATATAACAATATTAATAATATGTATATATAATAATATGAAATAATAATATTATTTTTAAAAATATATATAATAATATGTAACATATTATATATATGTAATATGTGTATATGTATATTTATATAACTCCAATATCCATACCATATACTTTTATACCTGCACCATATGTATATATGTATATCTATATATAAGCTGTATACTTGAATATATATATATGTATGTATGTACAAAGCTTGCTCTCTATATAATTGGTTTGTACCTGTGCTGCAACATACATAATAATAATAATATGTATATGTATATATATATAACTTAATAACTTAATAACTCCAACCTTTTTTTCTTTGCTGCTCTTAATATATATACATATATGCTCATATGTATATATATATTTATATATATATACAATAATAATTGCTATATATATGTATCAATAATAATAACTGTAACAACATATATGTATATATCTTTATACTACTGTATAATATATGCTAATATAACATATATATCATATAGCATATAGCAAGAAATAACGCATAGCAGACCTTATTATCTTTATATATTTATTTGTTTTGTGTACTGAAATCATAGCGTGGGTATGAAACAAGAAATATCAATTTATAATTCAATGTGGTAACGACGGAATTAATTATATGCGTGCATTTAAAAAGTGCAAAAAGGTTTTATTGCGAATAAAAATTAAAATTAATTTCGAAAGTTATTTATCTTCGTTTATTTTGTTAAAATAACTATAAGTTATGTTTCGTACAGACGATATAAATGGTTTGTTTTCGATAATATCAATTATATTAAAGACCTTGATACAATGAACAAGATAGTTTTATATTAATAATAATAATAATAATAATAATAATAATAATAATAATAATAATAATAATAATAATAATAATAATAATCAATATCAACAATAATAATAATGTAGTTAAAAAATCATCCTAATATTCCGATAAAGACCATGCTAATATTACTAATAATAATAATAATAATAATAATAATAATAATAATAATAATATCAATAATAATAATAATAATAATAATAATAATAATAATAATAATAATAATAATAATAATAATAATAATAATAATAATAATAATAATAATGCATAAATAATTTTAAAAAAATCGCAAACATTAATACTCTTAAAAGCATCAAAGCATCCAGCCAATAATAATTGAATAATATGAATAATATGAATAATATGAATAATAATATAAATAATAATAATAATAATAATAATAATAATAATAATAATAATAATAATAATAATAATAATAATAATAATAATAATAATAATAATAATAATTGACACACTTTCTAATTCCACCAGTAATATTAATTGCAGGAACGGTCACACTTTTTGAATATAAAATAAACCCCAAAAATGCCCTTGCCAGAAATTTTATTTTTTTTCCTCGATTTTAATTAATAATTTGATAAATTTTTAAACCAGAGAGGCAAAAAGCAAATTTTTACGGGGGGGTAATCTAAATTTATACTAGCAGAAAGATTGTGATACAATCAATCCTTGGGAAGCTAATATTTGCACCATAACCAAAATTGGGAATATAAAACTGAAAATTTACTACTAAGACCACCACTACTATAATACAAAACATGCACGCATATGATATTTACTTTTTTTTTTGTCTCGAGAAAGAAAAAACTTGTTTGTTATGTACTCAATAAAATATTTTTATTATACGTATTATAAATATTTATTTTCACTATTTATATTGATAACTATAATTTAACTATATATATATATATATATACTATATATATATTATATATATATATATATATATATATATATATATATACTTAATATATATATAACATATATATTATATTTATATCTTATATATATCATTTTTATATATATAATATATATATATATATATATATACTCCACCTATATACTCTGTATAACCATATATATATATATAACTCTATATATATTATATATATACTGTACGCCCAACTCTTCTTCTACTATTTACGCTCTTACTAATATTTACCGTATATATATATATATATATAACTTCCGACTTAAAAATTTTAATTTTTTTTTAAATAAATAATAACACTTTGCAATGCAAAGAAACAAAATGGCTTTAGTTTTATTTATTGGCAGTTTTTCGGAAAAAAACATTCATTAAACATTTACTTTCTTTAATTGTTTTCTAGAAATACACGATTAATAATGATAATCTTGGTACCAAAATGACTTTAAAAATTTATTGATTATAAATATATATATAATTAAAAAATTTATTGTTGAGTTTTAAAGAGTTTTATAAAGAAATTCACAAACGAAATTTTTTTCAAAGAAAACGAATTCAAATGTTATCGACCTCAACGTTCATTGTACACTAAAATCTTTTATTATTTGCTAACATTTTTTTAAATGAATTTTCTTTTATTAACATAGATGTTTTGCAAAACTTTTCAAACCCAATACTTTCCCTTTTTAATTTTTTTTATTTCCTTTTAGTGTAAATCAAAAAAAAAATTAATGTTCTTGTTTTAAAAAAAAGATAACAAACTGTATCCATTGCGAAATGTAGTTAACACAATGGCTTCGAATGGGTTGTTTTTTTTTTTCACCGAAAAAAAGGAGATAAAAAGATGATAGTCAGACAACTAGTTGAAGAGTATTGCTTCCAACCTAACAATTTAAGTACTGGGCAAAAGAATTATTAAACAAAAAAAAAAGTTTCTTTCGCAAAAACCACGAAAAATATAAAATTTCCAACATAAGAAAATATTGATAGTAAACGTGGGGTTCTTAAAGGCAAATGAAACATCGGAACCTAACCAATGAATAATATCAGATTGAGGAAAGACTTTAAGGACTCAGGAGGAAATTCATTCATTTTTAGCAAAACAAATAAATTTTCAGAAGCTAATCTTTAATCAATCTGATACATTCATCTGAAAATTAATCTAATTACGAACTAAAAACGATGGCCTTTAAGCTTTTAATAATAACTGAAAATGGGTAAGAAGGTAGTGTTAAGACTTTTCACAGGGACCTAACAACTAAAATGTCCAGCGACCAATATAGCAAAAGCTATTTTCTATTCGGATGGGCCAAGCGGAGTGAAAGGTTAGTTTTTCCATTAATCGAACAAAAAACAAAAAGATATCGATTAATACTGCCATTAAAATATGTCGTCAGATATATTATTATATAAGAGAGGAAAAATAAGTCCATTTGAAGAAGAGACTAATCCAAGGTGAATTTACTTATTACGGTAACTGCCATTATAAATGATATGGATGCGAAGTTTTTCGTTGGAACCAAAGTCAAGCTATACCAAGGATTAAGCCGTTTTCGTTTTGGCAATATTCTTACGAATTCTTATGAAAAATAAGAACGTTCTCAAAAAAAAATCGTTCGTTCTGTCAAATTTTAAGAAAATTTTGAGAATATTCTCACCAAACGTAAGAATTTTGACAAATTCCGTAAGATTGCTATTTCGCAATCTTACCGAAAAATTCTATTCTTACGAAAAATGTAAACAAAGGAAATAATGGCGGAAATCAGTCATGAAATTTTTTTTCTTTTCTTTTTTTTTTTTTTACAATGGAATCAAATTTTTTTTTATTAATGACTTAAAGAGTAATGAGATTGTGTCAAATTTTTGTGTGATATTCACAATTTTAATATCCTTAAATTATTCATAAAAAAATGCAATGGTAATGTTTTCCCTACGTGGTAAGTCCGATGCTTCCTTGAATAAAAATGGCTTTAATTTTCAGCTTTGCCAATTTTTGATGAAAAGTTCTGTTACAATGATGCACTTTTCATTTTTTTTTTTGTAACAAATATACTATATATATAACATATATATATATATATATATACCTTTATATATATATATATATATATATATATCTTCTTCTTTCTATATATATATATATATATATACATATATATATAATAACCTTATATATATGAATATATATACCTTATACTTTATGTATCGAAATATATCTCTCTAACTCTATATCTTTATATCTATGTATATGTAGCATATTATATATGGCATATTATATATATATAGACAATGATATATATATAATAAATATGTATATATATATTTAACTATATAATATATATATATATATATATTTATCAATAGCCAACATAATGATGGTTATATGGATGAATATATATAACTCCTTATTAACAATAACAACAACAACAACCAATATCTTATATATGTATATATATATGCATAACCTTTATATAACAATATAACAACTGCCAGCCCATTGCTGCTAATATACCTATGTCCATGCATTCGTAAATACATAATATACTATACATATAATAATAATATGTACTTCTTAAGCATATATATATATAGCATGCTCATTCACTGTGCTAACATATATGCTGCTCTTATATATATATATATATATATATATATCAGGCAAATTTTCAAAGCATGATGATTTCGAAGCACACTTGAAGAATTATATATATATATATATATACATATATAACCTTAGCATATATATATACATATAACCATATATATATACTGCTCTCTACCTCTCATATATATAGCCAGATTATATATATATATATATATATATATATATATATACCGATGACAATGTGTTTGCACGTTATGAAGACATCATTTCCGACACTGATTATGACTCTTGAAAGGTTTGGTAGAGGAAGCTCGGAAGCGTAACCGCAGGCGATCAAAAGCGATCGAAACCGTTCAAATGCGTAAGATTTTATCTTATCGAGTGTAAGACAAAATGCCAAAACGAAAAGGGCTTTATAAACTTGGTTCAGAGGCAGTGCTATGATAGGTACTTAGGTAGTGAGCTCAAACTCTGCGCAAGCTCCTTTTATACGTAAAAAATTTTAGCGGGAAAGTCGGTTGACAATCAGTAATTTGCCTATTAATCAAAATAATAAATTGAGTAAAAATAAATATGTAAATTATATAAATAGATAGCTAATATATAAAAGAACCATTTGCTTAAACAAATTGATTTATCAATAAAAAAAAGGGAGAAAACATAATCTAAAAGCATCTGGCAACATTTTACAAGTTAGTAACTTATAATGCTGTTACCTCCATAAGGAAATAACTAATAAATATTACTAGTAAATTAATACTAAAATCAATGTATATTACATACTCAAAAAATCAGCTGAAATTGCTGATGAAAACTGTATAAAGTTAAGCTTTATAAGTGGAGAAGAAGTGAAAAAATAGTTTAAAATTCTAAATTTAAAAATAAGGTAATTTTTGCCCAGAAAATTTTGACGTAAAAATATAAGGTCAATTAAAGGCACTAATACAGATTAAACTAAAATATTTTAAGAATATAATGAGACTTCATACGCCCTCTAGGCTTCTCTAGAACCAACATGGCACTGGAAAGAAGAATGAAGTTGAAAATGCAACATTTGAAAAAGCACCAAGCATAAAGATTATGCGTGAAAAAAATGCTTAAAATAAGGAAATTATACTTCAAATTAACCCTATATTTATATAGAAGATAAATTAATGTGCTTTTAATGTATGGAGTAAGTTTCAAAACATGAAACAAATTAGAACTGGAATTATAATGATTCCAGTAAATCTATTATTTTCAATATTTGTCTTTTTAGAGGAGCAAGAAGGGAAACTATATATATATATATATATATATATATATATATATATATATTATATATGTATATATATATAACCACCATATATATATCATATCCATATATATATTTATATATATATAATATTATATATATATATATATACCCTATAATATATATAACCATATATATATATAACTATATATATATATATATATATATATATATATATATATACCTATAACACAATCTTCTCCATTTCCTCCTCTTTGCTAATAATAACATATGTATATATATATATATTATATATATATATATACTGCTATATATACCTCATATATATAATAATATATATATATTATATATCAATAATAATACATATGTATATGTATATATATATATACTAATATATATATATATATATATAATATATACTGTATATATATATAACTATATCTTTCTATATACTAACAACAATATATATAATAATAACTAATAATATATATGTATATGTATATATATTATGTATGTAATATATATATATATACTTATATATATATATATATATATATAATATATATATATATATACCTTATATATCATGTCGGGGATACTTTCTGTTAAATAGATATGTATGTATATATCATATGTATATAACATACCTTAACATAGCATAACAATATCTTTATATATATATATATAATAATATTATCTTCCCATATACATATAACATATATTTTATATAAATAATTATTAAACATAACATTTATCTAACACATATATATATATATATTATGTATCATATATTATATATATAACTTATACATAATATATACCATAATATTATCTAAACATAGGTTAGTAAATATATCCCATATATATAATACCAATAATAACCAATAATACTTAATAAATAATATATATGTATATCTTTAATACATATTCAACAATATATATAACAATAATCTAACAATAAAGCTAATAATAATATAACTACTTAATATAATATATATATAACATAATATATATATATATATAATATATATATATAACAATATGCTATATATGTAACATGTTATACCTTTGCTGTATATATATATATATATACCAATATATGTATGTATATATATATATATATATATATATAGCAACTATATATACATAACATAATATATATATATATATATATATATATATATAGCAACCCAATATATATAATATATATATATATATTCTTTATATACTATCTTTATAATATATATATATATATATATATCTATGTTTCTGAATAACAAAATCTACTGAATAAAGGATAGGTATATATATATATATATATATATTGAAATGTTCAATTTTCATAAAAATGACATATGACTTTTTATGTAACTAAGAAGAATATCAGATGCAAAAATATGATAAAAAGAAGAGTGGGTCCAAGACTGCTAGAACCTTTTTTTTTTTTTTTTTTTTTTAAATGGGTTACAATAAACCAAAATTTTCCATACTTGAAAATTGACTAAAGATTATCCAGACACACATGTGAGTTTTTTTTTTTTTTTTATTGTAAAATTTGGATGTTAAACTAATAGTTTATTCTCACCAGTAAAGAGGTGCGTGGCTTTAGATTTTGTCACATACAATAATTTCTGGATAATCTAAATTTTGTTAATATTTAATATTTTTTAACGAAACTTGCTGGGGAGATTCGCAATAGGACATATTTTATGAATATTTAGTTAAATTTTGCTTTGAAAGTGCGAGGTAGTGTCCATTTAATAAAATTTGAATAGCCAGTGTAATTATTAATATATTACAAAACCCTTTAGTATGGACGGTAGATGCCTGATGCCGCCCAAGTAATATTAAGAATAGCCTGCTTGATTGCATGGGAAATTGGTGCATTCTTTTTATGGGTTATTTTTGTCATGGGGGTTTCATTTAGAATGTTTACATTGGTCCGTTGATTCTCGACGGTGTGGTTTGCTGCAAAGACTGCAGAATGCCTTAAATGGGCATTCCCGAGTCAAATGCATATGTCTTTCACAATTGTAGCACACAAGTTCTTGTGCTTGTGGAAAGTTGAGGGGTATAATCAATTTTTCTTTGGCTCGGTTGTGCATAAGTTTTGTTAAAGTTAGAAAGAGATCTTTGTATTTGGTTCTTAGGAGAGTTGTTGGGTCTATAAGTGGGGGCTTGAGTATTGTTCAAAAGAATATTGGGCTCAGTTGGCGTTTTTCGTAAAGGATCATTCAGCCTACTTTCAGATTTTTGTAAGTATTTATGGACTTGAGTTGGGACCGGTAATTTGTAGTCATAAAAGTTTTGGAAGTCGGCTCTCAATTTGTCTGGTTTTTCAGGTAACATATTGAATATGTGTGAGAAAGTTAAAGCATTAACTATTTTTTTGTGGGTTGTAGGTAATCATCTATTCTGCTATAGTGGAGAAAAAATCTTCATATAGGATATTGAAATTCAAAATGGCGGATAAGAGGGAATTGGATTCAATCCATCGGAAGTTGTAGTTTATGATCACTACCTGGAATAAGTTGTATCATAATACGATCAATGAATAAGCTCATCATGGAAAATAAATTCCTGGAGGGCTTTAAGAAATTTCTCCAAGGTGTTCTGCTTAAATTCATTTTGTTTTGCGTTTAGGATTTCCCTAACTTCCGCGTTTGGATCATTACTGATCTGTGTTATCGCTTGTGCCAGTTTGGCGGCTTCTGTTTGGCAGTTTTTCAGAGTAATGTTTTCATCCAAGTTACCTTTCCGTGGGTCACGGTTGGATCTACCCAAAGGTCGTTGATCCGACCCATGACTGAAAGCTCTGGCTTTGTTACCTGGGCTATCGTAGTA
>JABUQX010095520.1:0-15000 GCA_015478945.1 Trachelipus rathkii
TTCAGTACACGATAACTGTAAAAAAAAAAAAAAAAAAAAAATGAAGACGGTTAACGTTAACGATTAACGTTAACTTCCGCTACATTCTTTACTGATAAACGCCGTTAATTTTTTTTGTTAACGATTAAGAATTAACGACGTTAACTTTCTCATTAACGTTGCCCACCTTTGTACATATGCCGCCTTAACTAATACCTATATATATATATATATATAACAACTGCTGCAACATAACCTTATATATAACCTTATATATATATATATATATATATAACTATTAACTATACCCATATATATATACCTTAACCTTATATATACTTAACTTAATAACAATATATATATATACTATAACTGCTGCTATATATATAACTTATATATATATATGCTGCTCTATGAACGCCTCAGGTACCTTTCCCACCACTTATCCCATAGCTAATTTTCTTGGAAGTGGGAGGGTCGTATCAATACCTGCTGGAAACTTGGTACTTGCACTTCTGATGACGTAACCTCGTCCTTGTTGTGATAATTTAAGGCTATTTTGAGAAATTGGGGTATCTTTTATTTATATATATATATATATATATATATATATATATATATATAATAACAACAACTATAACTATATATGATAATAACTTAACATCTATATCTTTGTAACATATATTTAACAATATATATATATATCTATATATATATATGTATGCTTTTTCTTATAATATATATTGTATATATATGTAAATTTCAAAGTAGGTTATAATGAAGGACTAATATCTTTCATTATTTGCTTTAAGTGTTCATGTCAAAATTTCAATTTTGTTTCAAATTTAAATTGTTTTTTTATTCACTTTCATTTTATTTTCTTCTTATTTTTATTATTATTTTTTTATTTTATTTTAGGTTATACTTCTCTTATCAGTACTATCATTTTCTAATATAGATTTTCCCCCTATTTTTTAACTTTTCATCTTTCTATTCTTTATTTATTTATTTATTTTTTTATTTCTTTAGTTTTTCGTACCTTTTCAAACAATTGCTGAAACGGTAATTGTTGCTCATCATTTTTATTTTGCTAAAATTAACATTGAAAAAAAAAAAAAAAAAAAAGAAAAAAAATCTTTTTTCCCGTTTCGACATTTCGAACATTACGTAAAATTGCCGAAATTTCAGCAAATGAATTTATCCATAAAAGGTAAGATTAACTTCTCCGTACGTAACAAACTTGCCTCTTCTCTTCTAAGAATGGCAATTTATTTGATTTAGAGCTTTCTTTTGGGGTTTCTTCGAGGCTTCCTTTCTTTGTTTTCTTTTATCTTCTTTTTTTTTTTAACTACGTTATTTTTTTTTTCTTTGCGGTATAGTTTGTTAATGTATCCCTTCTTATCCGTTATCTGCCAATTACAATTATTTTTTTATTATTTATATTTTAGTTATAACTTTGTTTATCAGTGAATTTAATTAATTAATTATTTTATTGTTTATTTAATTTATATATATATATATATATATATATATATATGCTATATATCTTTCTTGCTTATGCATAAACCCAGTAATAATATAACTTGTAGCCTTGTAATAATATATGTATGCTTATTTACAATCTTTAATAACTTAATAACCTTGTATGTAATAATAGTAATAACAATATATATATATCACTATATGTAGCGCTGATGTGTAATTACAAGGTAATCTTATAACATAGCATGTAAATATCAATAATAATAATAATATTAGCCAATAATAACAATAATAAATAATGCTAACATTTATGCATAACCAATAATAGTAACCTTGCTAGCTGCAACAACCAATATTATATGCTAACTGTCTATACGCAATAACAACAACCATATTTACAACAACTTAACCAGCCAATAATATAGCCAGCAACAACAGTAATAACCAATAACAACCAACAATATATATATAATATATATATCTTTCTTCTGCTCTATATATATATACTTATACAGATATATATATATATATATGCATATATTTATATACATATATACATAACCTTAATAATTAAAATTAATGTTAACCTTATATATGTATATATATATATAACCAACTTATATATATATATATATATATATATATATATATATATATATATATTTGCAACGTGATTGGATAAAATCTTTAAATATAATTGGAGGAAAACACACTCGGACGCGTTTACGTCACAGAGTGAACAGCCGGTGACCAAAGCCTTTCCACAAAGTGGATGTTAAACGGTTTGTATATATATATATATAGCAATAACACCTCTTTCCATATACTGTAGCCTTTGCTATATATATATGTACAGCAACCTTAGCCAGCTAGCCAACAACAACATATATAACCTTGTATATGCCAATAGCCAACCTTGCCCAACGCGTAACGCGGTTCCCAGCTTGCTGCGCAGCAGCAACAGCAGCCAATATGCCCGCGCCAGCCAGCCAACGCCGCCAACGCTGTAACCCAGTATGCCGCAGCCTTAGCAGCTAACGTAGTAACCAGCAGCCTTAATAATATAACGCTGGCACCTTTGCTGCCTAACGCTGTATATATATTGAAAACTTAATGATGGGTATGGCATGCGTTACTGCTCTCTAAGCTACCTTCCAGTGTGTTTCCTCCTTCTCTTTGCTCACTTATGTCTAGCTTTTTTCAGAACGCTCCATGTCAGCACTTGTTGATGGAGAGAGCTCTTTTTTCCTTTCTTCTTAATTGAGGTGTTCTTCGAGGTTCTGTTTTATCTCCAACTTTATTTTTACTTTTCATTAACGATCTTTTCAACTGCACTTCCAAATCTGTTTATTCTTTTGTCGATGATTCAACTCTCCATTCTTCCACTCATTTCAAATCTGCTCCCTCTTTTTCTTCTAGATTTTTTCGATTTCAGTTTGCCGATTCTATTCCTGCCGATTTGGATGAGATTTCCCAGTGGAGTCGCTTTAACCTTGTGAATTTCAACTCTTTAAAAACTCAACTTCTTAACATCTACCTCTCAAAAACACCTCCCAACTTTCCTATCTTCTTCGACTTCTCTCCTTTCTCCCATATGGGCCACATAAACATTGTTTGTCTGAACTTAAAACAATAAACTATCTTGGAAACCTCAAATCAAAATTGTTGCTAAGATGGCTTCAACATGGCTGGGAGTTCTGTTCAGGTTGCTGGAATTATTTTCTTCCGAACAGTTACTCCAATTAAATAAGGGTCTTATTCGCCCTTATATGGAGTACTGTTCACACATACAGGGAGGCTCCAGTTCTACCCATCCTTTAGATAGTGTCGAGTCTAAGGCTAAAATACTGATAAACTCTCGCCTACTTTCTTAGTCCCTTGACCCTTTATCTCTGCTACGTGATGTTGATGCACTATCTCTTTACTATAGGTATAACAACGGCAGGTACTCGAGGATATTGAGCTCTGACAGTCCACCATCATATTTCCACATAAATTCATAACCAACCACAAATTAACCACAGTTTTATGGTTACGATGTGGTCAAGTTGTGGTTCGTGTGAGTTAAGTTTTAATCCAAAGAACTACAAGAGCTTATTTTCTTACCCCTTTAATAAAGAATTAATAAGGTAATATTTATTTGTTTATTTATTTTTATTTATTTATTTTCAATTCATTTATTATTTAATTTACTTATTTATTTATTATGATTTATGATTTCATTATTTGTTAATGTTAAATATTTAATTGTTTAATTGTCATGTATTAATAGAAATATTTACGCACTGCCTTTTAATATTTATATTATTTTTCCAAAATAATTTTTTTTAAATTATTTTAATTGATCAATTCAATTATAATTACAAAGCATTTTAATTACTTTTAATAAATTTAATTTAATTCTTTTATCAATTATGTAATTAAATATAATTTTCAATTTTAATTAAATAAATATAAATTTTATTTATTATTAAATGTTTATCTTCTAAATTTTTTCGCTATTTTCAATGTAAGTATATATATATATATATATATATTATAATTATTTTTCTCTATTTTTAATTTATATTTATATTATATATATATATATATATATATATATATATATATATATATATATAAATATATGATAAATATAATATATATATATATATATATATATATATATATATAATAACCTTATGATAAGCATAAATATAACTTATCGTATATAAAAAATATTCCTCACTATAACCAGCCAATAGCATAACCAAATAACCGCCTTATATATATAACTTAACCTTATATATATAGTACTATATACCTTTGCTGCTAGCTGCTTGCTGCTGCCCAACCCAACCCATCGCAAAACCAGATAAATCCTTGACAGATAGATAGATAGATATAGATGTATGAGAAAAAATAGAGTGAGAAATGTGCAGAAACATAGATAGATAGATAGAGATGAATAGATAGATAGTAGATAGATAGATGAATGTAGATAGATAGATAGATGGAATGAATAGATAGATAGATAGATAGATAGATATAGATAGCTATTTTTAATGTAAGTATATAGATAGATAGATAGATAGATAGATAGATAGATAGATAGATAGATAGATAGATAGATAGATAGATAGATAGATAGATAGATAGATAGATAGATAGATTTGCTCCGGGTTAGAATCGCAGCCTTTCAGTATCAGTTGTACAGAAAGGACATTAACACGTTGGCTGCCGTAATGCAATAAAAAATTTATCCACAGTGCGAAAAGGTCAAATGATGACCATGATGTTTATAGCTTATATAACTATAGATTTATTACAATATTTGGCGAAACTTTGCCACTGTTATTATCATTTACCCCGTGTCCACCGGTGGTCACACGGCACACAGGTTATCTATTATTCTCACTGTACCATATATATATATATATATATATATATATATATATATATATATATATATATATATATATATATATATATATATATATTTTTTTTTTTATATATATATATATATATATATATATCTATTACTTCTGCAGATGATTTTTTTCTTTTTAAGAATTCATCCAAGGGTTAGGTAGATGAAAGAAATGTGGTAATACATAAAAATTTGAATGTTATTTCCCTGGAGTTTTATTGAAATAAAAGTTTTCCTTCAAAAATAAGTAGTTTTATCGCATAAACCTAAAAATAAAGCCTATATATGTTCATTTACATGTTTTAAAACTAAATCCTGTGGACCATTGACTTATTTCACTAAATTCAAAAAAGTTGAAAACATCTATTTTTAAGATGTCATGCCAAATATAAAAGATATTCTCCAATGTGCCGAAAAAATATCCACCTTTCAAAATTACACCAAAAATGACCATCGGGTGTACACCTGGCACCAGTGTCGAGACAAGTGGTGTACAACCGGTGGTACACGTGGCAGCCAAAGTGTTAAGAATACTTTAATGAACTATTTTTACTAAAGATGAAACATGTATCTATTAATATTCTTCTTTTCAAAGACGTTTTTGCCTGGTGATTTCTCTCTCACTACTTTAGAATTTTGTATAACTAAAAATGCACCTACTGCAATTACCTCGTAAGATCGTTTCATTGAACCTGATAAAATTTGCTTCAAACAAATAGGAAATGACTTGAAGCATTTAAAAAAAATGTTAACTGGTCCATGCAACATCAAGAACCAATGTTTTCTTTCAACACGTGCCTTGATTAATGACAGAATGTTGATTTCAACATGTTTGCTGAAATCAAAGCTTAGCCAGCCACATGCTTCGTGCTGCCTTCAAGTGTCTCAGTGAAAAAATACTTAGAAAAATAAGCGTGAAATACTGAGGTTGAAGACAATGGTGTATGAAAGACGTATAAGGACTCTCTAACAACATTACATATGTATATATATATATATATATATAATATATATAACTAATAATAATATAGGAATAACAACCACTTTTTCATATTATTATATAATTGCCGTAATGAAAAGAATAACTAATAATATATGATATATCAAAACTATATATATATATATATATATATATATGTAATAATATATAACTAATATATAACAGCATAACTATCCTTTGTACTCTTGCTGTATGTATGTAACAACAATAATGTAATATAATATGTAACCATATATATAATAATAATAGCAACCAACCAGCAACTGGCAGCAACAGCAGCAATGACGGCAACAGCTACCAACAGCAGCAATACCTTGTACTATTCTTCTTTGTAATATAACCAACAGCAACCTTGCAACCTTAATAATATGTATAACCTTGTAGCCTTATTATTTAACATATATAACACAGCCTGTAATATATGTAAGCCTTAGCGTAGCAGCCAACCTTTGTGTAATAACCAACAACGTAACGTAATGACGTAACTTAACTTAAATTTGTTTGCATATATTTATATAATATATATATGTATATAACTTATTACTCTTTATAACTATATATATATATATATAGTACCTATATACAGTATATATTATAAAGTAATTGCCAATCTTCGCAATCTAAATTTGTATGAAAATCCCCTAAAGCATTTTCACCCTGCTTTGGGTTGTTCCTGAAGGACCTAGGTTATACGGCTCTCTGGTGGTCAAAAGGCGGAGCATCTTGCTTCAAAATCTCTCCATCTGTAATATAAATATATACTTATATGTATAATATATATGTATATATAATATATATACATTTTTAATAACCATAATAATAGCCATATATATGTAATATATGTATATATCTGCTATATCTTACTAGCCCAATATATATATGTTCGCAGTAGCATATGTGGCAGCAGCTCATCTCTTTGCTGTAACCCAGCAATAGCCAGCATAGTAACCAGTAGCCTTTGCTCTAGCTGCTATGCTAACAACAGCCAGCAATAACGCTGCTAACTGCTTTGCGCTGCCGCTGCTGCTGCTAACAATAACCTTGTATAACGCCAAGGGATATTCATGTTTATAAATAGTGATCTTCGCAAAGTCAATACTTATGGCCATTGTTCCTGCTGCTCATGTGGATATAAATTTAATCCACTTCTTATACGTTTTAGTGCGGATGATGATGGGATGGAGCGACGTTTCGTTGTCCATCAGTCTTGGAATTTTCTTACTCAACAAATTGCGGAAGAAGGAAGGTCGTGTTTTATTAATGTTTATTCATGGTGACGTTTTCTCCACGCACACGCACACGCACACGCACACGCACACACACACACACACACACACACACACACACGCACACACACACGCCTACACGCACAATTTAATGTATTGCTGTATATATATATAATATATATATATGTAATAACATATAACTATGTATACTAACTAACATATCTATAATAATATAACCAATATGTCGATAACATCAAAGACTATTAATGATATGTAGTAATATGTATATATGTAATAATATTAATAATAATATGTATATATAATAATAATAATAATAATAATATATATATATATAACATGTATGTAATATCAATAACATATGTATGTAATAGCAATAATAACTAACCTAATATTACCACTATATATATAACTATAACCTTATGCTGCTTTAATGACAGCTTCTTATACTATATATATATATATAACCTATATACATATAATATATATCTTATATATATAATATATATATATAAGCTTGTGAATAGCATATGATTATTTATGTTAACCTTAAACATACGAGTTTGATATTTTATTTTCAGTTTTAATATTTTACGAGCCACTTTTATATATTTCGTGCTTGCTAAAAAAACATTTTTAACCAATAAACATCTCCAAGTAACAAGCTATTATAATAAAGAATAAACTTTTCATTATTGTTACAATTTTAAATTGGTTTTATTCACATATACTTTTTTAACTTTATATTATATATATATATATATATATATATATATATATATATATATATATATTTATTTATATATATAGATATATATATATAATATAATATATATATAACTCTTAATATATATATATATATATACATATATACATATACATATACATATACATATACATATACTGTATATATATACGTATACATATGCATGTATATATAGTAGCACTGTGTAATATAATATGTATAGCCTTGGCATAATAATAATGTAATATATGTATATGTAATATAATATATATATGTATGTAATTTAATAATATAATAATAATATACTTCTTCTTTAATAATATAATATAATATGTATATGTAATAATATAATAATAATAATATATAATAATAATAATAATAATAATAATAATATAATAATAATATACATATTCTTTAACAACAACAATAACTAATAACAACAATAGCCCAATAATATATAATATACATATATAATAAACTAATAATATGTACATATGTATATATATATGTAATAATATATACATAGCATATATATATACATAATAATAATAATAACTAATAATATATGTATGTAATAATATATATAACCTTAATAATAACAATAACATCAACAAATAATAATAATATACAACAACTTATATATATGCTGTAATATATATATATATACTATATAGTAATATATGTATTATATATATGTATGCCAGCAACCTTAACTAACCCAGCAATAGCAGCTAACCTTTCAGCCAGCCTTAGCAACAGCAGCCAGCAATAGCAGCCCAGCCAGTATAGCATAGCAACCAACAGCCATGTAATATGTATTTGCTGTAACTGGCATAATAGCCAGCCTTGTGCTGTGTGGCCAGCAACCATATGCTGCAACAACCTTAGCCAATAGCCAATAGCCTTCATAACGTTCACAGATCTCGCAAGACCAAACCATGTAACAACCAACCTTATATAATATAAATATATATATATATATATATATATATATATATATATATATATATATATATATATATATATATATATATATTCTCACCCATATATAGATTTTCAGTTGTTTATTTTTTCTCCTATATTTAACTTCTCTTTCCACCATTTTTATTTTCGCCTTTTCTCTTTAATATTTTGTTTATATTTCTTTAGTTTTTGTACCTTTTTTTAAACAATTGCCGAAACGGTAATTGCTGCTCATTATATTTATTTGCCTAAAATTTGCTTTTAAAAAAAAAAGAAAAAAAAATCCGTTTTCCTTTTTTTTTTTTGCCATTACTGACATTACGAAAAATTGTCGAAATTTCAGCAAATGAATTTATCCATAAAAGGTAAGATTAACTTCTCCGTACGTAACAAACTTGCCTCTTCTCTTCTAAGAATGGCAATCTATTTGATTTAGAAGCTTTCGTTTGGGGTTTCTTCCAGGTTTTCTTTTTTTTTTTTTAACTTTTTTATTCATTTTTAGTATTTCGATTTTTGTAGAGGATTATGAATTTATAAGATGATGTATATATATATATATATATATATATATATAGTATATATAATATATATACAACAACCCAACCCAACAACCTTCTTCTTTTCAATGTTTGTCAACCATATATATATGTATATATATATACATAACTTATAACTATATATATATATATGTATATATATATATATATCATATATATAATAACAATATATAAATTTATATATATATTTATAAAATATATATATATATATATATATATATATATATATATATATATATATATATATATAACATATGTATAACATAGCAATAATAATCATAATAATATATAATAACCAATATAATATCAATAATAATAATAATAATAATAATAATATATAATATAATATATATATAAACAATAACAATAATAATAATAATAATATAATAATAATAATAATAATAACACCAATATGTAATAATATTTAATATATATATGTATATATTTATAATATATATTCCAATAATAATAACCTTATAATAATATATATATATATATATAATAATAATAGTAATATATATATAATAATAATAATAATAATATATGTATATTAATGTATGTAATAATAATAATATAACAATAACATATAGCATACTACTAAACCAACAACTTGTAAAAATCTATGAAACTCTTATAGTCATAGATATATATATATATATATATATATATATATATATATATATATATATATATATATATATATATAATCATCATAGGAATGCAGCGTTTCTGAAAGTGAGATAAAATATCGTCAGTTGCATCTGAACTAATCTTCGTAGCATATACCGTACCATTAGACGTGTTACGACTATCATCAGAGGGTGAGATAATAGGTATACCGCCTAAGTTTTATATCGAAGCCAATAATTGACTCTGAGAAAAATTTGAGAAATATGAGAAAGGAGGGAAACGTTTTTCATATGGGTCACAGTAGTGTCGGTTGTCCGTAAAGTGGAATTGAGTGTGTCACTGAGGACAAGAGGTCTTCGTGAAGTAAGCAATTGCGAGGTCGATGAACTTACAGTGGTGTGCTAAAAGAATGGGACACCCTTTAGTTTTGTATCTTTTTTATGTTTCTGAATAATTTTCAGTACTTTATTACATATTTGAATCATGCTTTAGATCTTGTTTTAATGAAATTTTCATATGCTCTCTAATGGTACTAAAATGAAAATATTTTAGTCAATGCCTAAAATTTTATAGAACAAAATCTAAATCTTGATGAACTCTACCTTCTTATTGAGAAAATTTGGAGCCAATAAGGAAATTCTATTTTTCAGTCGATGAACACAATTTGTGGAATCATGTGAACTGTAATGTACTATAAAACTTAAATTAATAATAAGAAATATAAAATTAAGAAAATATAATAACACAGAACAATTTAATACTTTGTTAGGCACTCTTTATTGTTTATAACCATTTCAGAACTCTTTGACATACTTAGAACAAGGTTTAACTGGCCATTTTCATTAACAATACGAAAACATGCTTTAATAATTCTTGAAATTAGTTTATATTTTTGTAGATAACATTTTGAGAAACAATTACACCAATATTTTGCCAAAGGTTCTCTATATGATTCAAACCTGGACTCTGAGCTGGCCAATCCATGTGGGAAATGCAATTGTCTTGGAACCATTTTTGAACAAGTTTCGATTTGTGACAAGATGCATTATCATCATGAAATATAAATTATTCTTCTCCAAACATATCTTCAGCACTTGTGATTACCTTATTAATTATAACATGTATATATTGGCTATTTTTCATAGTTTTGTTCTGAATATGCAATTTTCCAGCTTTTGAGTCTGATATACATCCCCATACCATAACAAAAATAGGGTAATTCATTGTTGCTAAAATGTGGAAAGCTTGTTCACCAACTTCTCAGTACTTGAAACATTTGATATTATCCTAAGTAGCTTGTTTGATGATGGTACTTCCGATATTTTAGGTTTGACCAGGTCTAATTTCGGTGGGCATTCATTGGGTAATGCTGTTTTCACTTTCAACTTACCGATGAGTATACCTTTTGGACCTAGGTTAGCAAACGCTTTTTTGTATGTTCATGAATCTAGGTAGATGGCAGATTGTCTCCGTCAGTCTAAACCTCTTTTTTTAAGCGTTAGGTTGATGATTGTTTATTTATCTTTGCCAGTGAGGAATACTCACATCAGTTCATAAATTATGTAAATTCTCAACATCTAAATATTCGATTCACAATGAAAGGAGAAATTGACGGTTGCTTATCATTTCTAGATGCTATGGTGAAACATTCATCCGAAAGTTTCTCCACCTCTGTCTACAGAAACTCCAACACACCTTGTCAGGTACAAATCTTTTTAGATTTACTTCCCCTTGACTTAGGTTTTGCTCGATTTGCTGCCGATTCCACAGAGCTTACAGACATTGCTCGGTCTGGTTCTGCTTTCACGAAAAGTTGAGGTATAAAAAAATTAAGTAAAAAAAATCAGTTGATAAAAATAAAAAATTTTTAAAAAAAAAAAATTTTTAAATAAAAATTTAAAAAAATAAAAATATAAAATTTTGAAAATTAATTTTAAAGTAAAATTTTTAAATGATAAATATACAATGGTACTGAGTTTTTAATTTTTTTTTTTTAAAATAATAAAACAAAAATAAATTGTACCATTAAAAATTTATTTTGCTTTCAATCTTTATCCCTCGTTTTTATTAGATAAGACCATCAACTCATTCCAACTTGACCTACAAAAGCTAAAGCGAATTCACTCAGTTCCGCAAGTTAGTCATTATATTAAAGGTAAATTTCTGGGTATTCTATCGGAAGGCTTAACACTGAACTCCTCAAGATTCTATCTAGAATTTACCCTCAGTGTGCCGTCTAACTAATTCTGATGAGCCCTTAATCGGTTGACTACATTTTTTTAGGTGAAGGATTCCCTGCCTCGCAGGCAAAGATCTCTGTCTTTTATAATATTCAAATTTGTAAAGGCTACATGGCAATATAAAGTTTTATATAGTTAGTTGGCTAGACTAGCTGCAGGCATTTTAGATATTTTCCTAGCAAGACTGGCAGGCCCTTGAACACGCCATAACACTTGGCAAACAAGGACCACTTTGCTAGTTGTACAATCCTGTTTCAATGGGGGATTTTCAGAATCTCTGTCCTACCTCTTCGGAGCCGGATAGAAAAATAGTGGAGTCCTACACCATAATTAAAGAACTTGTCGGCCTGCATTGAATGATAATCTCTGTCCTCTATCGCCCTAGCATATTGTATAAATTTGCTTCAATTGAATTTCCTTATTGTCAGATTTCTTCAATTTTATTTATCTATTTATTATCTATTATTATTTTAAAACTATAATCCAGCATTTGTCTTAAATTACTTTTTTGCAAGACTTTTCTAATTCCCTACACCAACTTCCTAGACATTTCATTAACTCTTTCTTTAGGACAATTCTTTGAATAAAACAAAATAATTGCCTTCTGAAATGATCCAAGCATTTCGTCCGCTCACTGTGGACATTTTCAAGGTTATTACTTTAATTTTTATGAAAGAAGCAAAAATTAGACTCAAAATATTACATACCCTTCAAATATATGAGGCTAATTTAAAAAAATAACCTAAAACCATGGCAAAATATAGTGCCGAAAAATCAAATGTGAGTTGATAATTTAGATTCCCTTTTCTTTTACATTAATAGCTTCACATTTTTTTTCGTATATTTTAATTTTAGTTTTAATCTTACTTATTATATTTGTAATAATTGTAATATTTTAAGTTTAATTTTTGCTTCTTTCATAAAATAAAGTCATATCCTTGAAAATGTCCACCGTGAGCGGACGAAAGCTTGAATCATTTCAGAAGGCAATTATTTTGTTTTATTCAAGAATTGTCCTTAAGAAAGTTAATGAAAATGTTAGGAAGGTTTTTAGGAATTTAGAAAAGTCTTGCAAAAATATATTCTTCTTTTATTATTAATTATTATTATTATTATTATTATTATTATTATTATTATTAAATTATTATTATTAGTTAATTATTATTATTATTATTATTATTATTATTATTATTATTATTTATTATTATTATATTCATTTTATTTATTTATATATTTATCTATTTATTTTTATTATTATTAATTAATATAATTATTATGATTTTTTATTTAAATATATTATTTAATAATTATTATTATTATTTATTAATTCAATATTTTTATTGTTTCATTCTTAAAATTATTATTATTTATTATTGTTTTATTATTTTTATTATTATTAATATTTTTTATTATTGTTATTACTATTATTATTTTTCTTATTTTTTTTCATTTTTTTCATTTTTATTTTTCGTTTTCTGTTTATTTTTATTATTTTTATTTTTATTTTTATTTTTTTTCTATAATTTTTTTATTTTATAATTTTTATTATTATAATATATTATATAATATAATTAATAATATTAAAATTATTATTTTTGTTTAATATTAATTATAATTATTATAATATTATAATTATTATTATTATAATATTTTTACATTTTTACAAAGACAATAAGAATATAGAAGACAGTAAAAAGCCACATGGGGCCCTATTGAGACTGTCCACTCCCCCCACTACCCAGAACATGGCTCATCAATCCACAAAACCTAGGGCTTTGTCACTTTTGTGTAACTACAAATCCACCAATTGGCTTAGTCAAAACTAATGATATATAAATATGATACCTAAACCATCCCATGCATTAATAACTAAGTTATGGTCACACATGCATTCTAACATCAATAACTGATATAACTAAAAACCCGCCAAATTTGGCTTCGTCAATATATTATATGATACTCCAACGCCATCCATAAACATCTAACCCTTTTCTTATGTTGCAATCGCAGTCACACTCAAAACCTCACTCTGGCAGCCCCTATTCGAAAATTTAACAAACCCTATTATGAATGCCATGCTTTCTTATATCAAGATGGCATGCTTTTCTTAATTTTCTTATTATGCCCCCTGGTCACCTGTCCATGTTCTACTATAAAAATTTATTGGTCTCTGTATTATCAATAGATGTAAATATTTTTGTAGAACTGTGTATCATGTCCCCTCTGGACATCGCCTTTCTACAGAAAACATTCCTAACCCCTTCAGCCTCTCCTCATAGCTCTTACCTCAAACCCAGAAATCATCTTTGTTGCTCTACGTGCACTCTCTCTAGCATATCTTAAGTCCCTTTCTTTAAATTAAGGGGTCAACTTGTGCACCAATACTCTATTTTACTGCCTAACATACTATCATACCAGTTTACTTATTACTTCCTTGCTCTTGTAAACAACAATTGCGATTTATTATGGCCCAGATCTTAGTAGCTTTTATTCTGCTTCCACACTGAATTAGTACTTTCAAATTAACTGCTTATAATGCACACCTATATCTTTTTCTTGGTCCATATACTCAAGCCAATCCCCATTCATATCGTAGTTAAACTTTTATTTGAGTAACCTGGTGGAGAACCTTACACTTTTTACTATTAAATTTCATTTGCCACTTATCTGCCCACCCAAGAAGTTTATCAAGCTCATTTTGAATCTTTATACATCCTTCACTATTCCTAACTGAGGTGGCCACTATGGTAT
>JABUQX010095521.1:0-2500 GCA_015478945.1 Trachelipus rathkii
CATCCTGTACCTCTTAATTAGGACACGCTTATCTTAATTAAAGTGTAATCAGAGTCACTGAGTTGATCGTTAAAAAGTTACTGGAGTTACAATTTGGTTACTGTAATCAAATTGGCAATGTGTATAATTTTAGACACATCTTACCGACCTATTTTGGGTATAAAAGAACAAAATGTGCCACATCCAGACATCCTGTACCTTTAAATTGGGACACGCTTATCATTAATTAAAGTGTTAATCAGAGTCCTGAGTTGAGCGTTAAAAAAGTTATGAGTTACGAATTTGGTTACCTGTAATCAAATTGGGTGGCAGAAATCAATCCCTCATTTGACACATCTTACCGACCTATTTTGGTAATAAAGAACAAAATGTGCCACCATCCATACATCCATGTACGCTCTTAATTGGACACGCTTATCTTAATAAAATGTGTAATCAAGAGTCACTGAGTTGATCGTTAAAAAGTTACTGAGTTACAATTTGGTTACTGTAATCAAATTGGCATAAATCAATCCCTCATTTTAACACATCTTACCGACCTATTTTGGGTATAAAAGAACAAAATGTGCCACATCCAGACATCCCGTACCTCTTAATTGGGACACGCTTATCTTAATTAAAGTGTAATCAGAGTCACTGAGTTGATCGTTAAAAAGTTACTGGAGTTACAATTTGGTTACTGTAATCAAATTGGCAATGTGTATAATTTTAGACACATCTTACCGACCTATTTTGGGTATAAAAGAACAAAATGTGCCACATCCAGACATCCCGTACCTCTTAATTGGGACACGCTTATCTTAATTAAAGTGTAATCAGAGTCACTGAGTTGATCGTTAAAAAGTTACTGGAGTTACAATTTGGTTACTGTAATCAAATTGGCAATGTGTATAATTTTAGACACATCTTACCGACCTATTTTGGGTATAAAAGAACAAAATGTGCCACATCCAGACATCCTGTACCTCTTAATTGGGACACGCTTATCTTAATTAAAGTGTAATCAGAGTCACTGAGTTGATCGTTAAAAAGTTACTGGAGTTACAATTTGGTTACTGTAATCAAATTGGCAATGTGTATAATTTTAGACACATCTTACCGACCTATTTTGGGTATAAAAGAACAAAATGTGCCACATCCAGACATCATGTACCTCTTAATTGGGACACGCTTATCGTAATTAAAGTGTAATCAGAGTCACTGAGTTGATCGTTAAAAAGTTACTGGAGTTACAATTTGGTTACTGTAATCAAATTGGCATAAATCAATCCCTCATTTTGACACATCTTACCGACCTATTTTGGGTATAAAAGAACAAAATGTGCCACATCCAGACATCCTGTACCTCTTAATTGGGACACGCTTATCTTAATTAAAGTGTAATCAGAGTCACTGAGTTGATCGTTAAAAAGTTACTGGAGTTACAATTTGGTTACTGTAATCAAATTGGCAATGTGTATAATTTTAGACACATCTTACCGACCTATTTTGGGTATAAAAGAACAAAATGTGCCACATCCAGACATCATGTACCTCTTAATTGGGACACGCTTATCGTAATTAAAGTGTAATCAGAGTCACTGAGTTGATCGTTAAAAAGTTACTGGAGTTACAATTTGGTTACTGTAATCAAATTGGCATAAATCAATCCCTCATTTTGACACATCTTACCGACCTATTTTGGGTATAAAAGAACAAAATGTGCCACATCCAGACATCCTGTACCTCTTAATTGGGACACGCTTATCTTAAGAGGTACAGGATGTCTGGATGTGGCACATTTTGTTCTTTTATACCCAAAATAGGTCGGTAAGATGTGTCTAAAATTATACACATTGCCAATTTGATTACAGTAACCAAATTGTAACTCCAGTAACTTTTTAACGATCAACTCAGTGACTCTGATTACACTTTAATTAAGATAAGCGTGTCCCAATTAAGAGGTACAGGATGTCTGGATGTGGCACATTTTGTTCTTTTATACCCAAAATAGGTCGGTAAGATGTGTTAAAATGAGGGATTGATTTATGCCAATTTGATTACAGTAACCAAATTGTAACTCCAGTAACTTTTTAACGATCAACTCAGTGACTCTGATTACACTTTAATTAGCATAAGCGTTGTCCCAATTAAGAGTACATATGTCTGGATTGTGGCACATTTTTCTTTTATACCCAAAAATAGGTCGTAAGATGTGTCTAAAATATTTAACCATCCATTGCCACATTTGATTACATAACAAATTGTAACTCCAGTAACTTTTTTTACGCGATCAAACTCAGTGCTCTGGATTACACTTTAATTAAGATTAAGCGTGTCCCAATTAAAGGTACAGGACTTCTGCGACTGTGGCACATTTTGTTCTTTATACCCAAATAGGTCCGGTAAGATGGCAAATGAGGGATGATCCCTCACTGCCACACTCTTTGACTTACCCTAGCTAACCAAATTGTACTCCGTAACTCTCTTAACGTGCATCAACTCAGTGGACTCTGCATTA
>JABUQX010095521.1:7500-17500 GCA_015478945.1 Trachelipus rathkii
TTGCACTACACTCTTTTTGGTCAATCTGCGTGTTTTTCATCCTACTGGACTGTGAAAATTCTTCCTGTAAATCTGTTATTGATTTACATTGTAGAAGGAGGTTGGTTCTGTAGATTTCGTTTTTTATGCGCTTTTTAATTGGCCTGGCGAATTAATTCAGGGCTGTTCGGATGAAAGTTTTTAACTGCAACACAAAGTAATTTAACTTGTTCCAATATTGTGTTACAAAAAAACTTGCAATTATAACGGGGATCTAAGTAAGTTAGAATAGTATAAAGGCTATTAATTTCCACAGAACCAAAGTTTTCTATTGTGTGCTAGTTTTATTTATAATCTTTCATTCTTTTTTAAACCGTCATTATTTTCTTTTGATGATTGGTTCAAAATGCTTCTTAGCGTTGAGATTAATGGTTACATCGGAGACAGCAAAAGATTTAGAGGCGCTGATTTTTTGGTAATTTCTTCAAATGGTTTCCAATAGCTTAATGCAGTGCGGTATGATGTCATTTTCCACATTAGTAAGATGTTAACTTTGGAATACGAACTGGCGAACAAAGCAAGAGGTTCTTTGAGCAATACCATTCTTTCCATCATATGAGGTGTACTTTCCCTGGAGTTCAGGATGTGCGATCATGAGTCATCATTACACAGTTGAGTCGAGCTCGCATACCCCTCATTAACATTTTCTTATTTAGATTCCATCTTAAGTATTTTTATTATAAACATTCTTTTCAAATCTTGACAAATCAATATCCGCGCAACAATCCGCAGGGCAAAGGCGCGAATGCGGATACGGATCTTTATAACTGAGTTGACGCAACATCCGACGTTACCTGCATCACTAATATCATATATATATATTATGATATATATATATATATATATATATATATATATATATATATATATATATATATATATATATATAGTATATATATATATATATATATATATATATATATATGAAAATCGAAAAGTTCCTTATATCAATCAACCATCATTTCTTTGTGGGGTTATTTTATTTCTCTTACTTTGTGTTCACTAATTTTTCTTACTTTTTCATGTTAAAAATAAGGAGTATCGAAATGACAAGCATTGTAAGAAATTAAAGGAAAAACTTATACAATAAAACGAACGGATATGAGATAAAATTTGCTTTAAAAATAACTCAAAATATATTTTCCTATTTAAGAAATAAATGAAATATATAAAAATGAGCCTTCTCTCTCTCTCTCTCTCTCTCTCTCTCTCTCTCTCTCTCTCTCTCTCTCTCTCTCTCTCTCTCTCTCTCTCTCTCTCTCTCTCTCTCTCTCTCTCTCTCTTCTTGCTTAATTAATGATTGATATTGTCAGAGTTGGAGTCTCTTTCTTTCTCTCTTGAGTGAAGCAACTTTCGCTTAAAAGTGCCTTTTTTTAAAAAAAAAAATTTGTAATTATAAAATTAGTTAAATTTAAACAGTTTAAAACAGTGAAAATGGAAGATTTATATGCAAATTCTCAGGGTAATATATATATATATATATATATATATATACTATATATATATATATATATATATATATATATATATAATATATATATATATATATATATATAATATATAGTTATATATATATATATATATAAATAACAAAGGGCAACTAATTCTAACGGATGGGCACATAACAACACACAACCCAACCTCACGAAAGAAACCACAAATACTAACCCATAGACACTAACCTGGATATGATTAGGCCCACAAATTCTTTTACCAAAACCTTAACCATGTCACATTGGCCTCTCTAACCCATTCAACCACAGGACTCAAAACCTCCTCAGCTCTATACTTCAACAATTCTGAACAAATATTACACTCCACAAACATAAGACATAGACGAACACAAATTTCACACGAACTATGAGAGACAATTAGACGACGCAGACCACCAAACAATGTTTCTAAACACACAGCACAGAAATTAGCCAGAATTCACACTCATACTAGAACCATTCAGCTCTTTTGGCCAAGTTAAGGATGCGGCCACACCTAACTTACATAACGATTTAACCCCCACCCCGAAACAGAATTCGAACTCAACCAACACCACAACCATTTGTCAACAACCACGGCAGACAGGTTCGGTTAATGGCCTATCACTTTTTTTCACGTCCTGTCTATTAACTCTCCAACAGCGCAGAGTAATCTGGGAAATTTCATTCCCTAGAAGATCTCTCGGAGAGGACCCGGGCGTCGGGGCGGGGATAAACCTGGACAGCGGTGTTGCCACTGGCCCATGCTGGAGTGGTTCAGCGTGTAAGAAAAAGGTTAAGGTATATATAATATATATATATATACTATCTGTATATTATATATATATATATATTACTATATATATATATATATCTATATTTACTATTATCTATTATATATTATATATATATATATAATTATATATATATATATATATTATATATATATCTATATTATTATATTATATATGAGATCATTCACTTTTCATAAATTTAGTTTATGCATCTGTATCGAAACGTTTCTTTATTCGATCAAAATTTAATTTCGATGATTTAAATTAAAATGAAAGAATGGATGTTTGGAAAGTAGGTTTTTGCCCTAGCTCAACTTTGTCTCTTTGTGTTAAAATGTGTGTGTGTGTGTGTGTGTGTGTGTGTGTGTGTGTGTGTGTGTTGTGTGTGTGTGGTGTCGTGTGTGTGTGTGTGTGTGCGCGCGCGCGCACGCTAAACTTGAAATAAAAATTTAAACCTCCCAAGTGATAAATAATATGTGTGTATTGTTAAAGCATTGTTGCTGAGATTGAGCAACATTTCATCTTAAAAGAAAAAGCAGTTAATGGAATGAAGCGCGGGTGGTCTAACACCAGAATTTTCATCACCGCACTGCACCGCACCACACCGCACCTCACCAGAGTGAGCGCACCACGCACCGCACCGTGACACTGGAATTGTGTGCCGCACCGCACTAAAATGAGCGCACTATGAGCCGCACCTCTGTATCAATGCGCACCTTGCTCCGTACCACGCACCTTACTTATGTTTTTTTTAAATCGCACCGCACCGCACCGCACCGCACCGCACCGCACCGCACCGCGCCTGGTTCGTCGGCCAACCCTAGAATAAAGTATCAAACAAAATATGTTAGAGAGAATGAAACATGATTTTTCAAAGCTTATTACAGCAACAGTTGGTTGACCTAAGTTGAAAAATTACTTTAAAAGTGAATTCATCCAGACTAAAATAAGGATTAATAATACATAATGCATTTCCAAAGTGTAAAAGTTTAAGGAAAAATTATGTTTAGAATAAAGTGGAAAAACATTCGTAGTTTTGACTTCTGATTAAAGACAATTCAACATTCCTTCGAAAGTCAGAAGAATAAAACTTGGTTGTAGAGATATTGGAAAACCAAGTTAACATATTTACATGTTAAATGCCTCTGTTAATGAATGTTGTTGGTCATAAGGAATGGTTTTGGGACAAGTACTCTTCACAAAAGACTATTTAGATACCAAGAACAGTTCAGAGAAAAAAAGAAATATAATTACTTTCGGTAATTTGAAGAAACAAAAATTTAAATAAACATAACATAACATACTTAAATAAAAAATGAAATGAAAGTAATAATAAATATAAAACGGACAAGCATAATAGCAATAGGTTAGTCATGTTGTTGGAAGACATGATCTTAGACAGAACAAAAAATGTAGAATTTGAGGTTAGTATGCCTGAAAAGTGCAATGAAAAGACCAGCAATTCGTTCGATAAATAATTTTGAAAAGTTGGCTGAAAGACCTTGGAAAAAAAGGTTCAAGGCAACAATATTAAGTGACCTTTGTCCTACAGCGGATCTAAATGGGTTGTTGATTTTTATGATGACATCCACAAGTTACAACTTTTTATCTTTTAGGTTAGCTTTTAAGTTATCTTTTAAGGTTCTATTAGGTTATATTTTTAAAGTTTTAATTTCACAAGGATCTCATTAACCCATTTTTGGAAGTAACCTTCTCTTGTGACGGTTATTTTTGTCCACATAGTCGTATTTTTGACAGGTTAAGTGAAAGACTTACCAAATTAACATTTCTTCACTCTCAGAACGTCTCCAAAAATTTGTCCTTACGACGCAATGTTTGAAAATCTTTTACTTCTTTTCAGGTACCATAATAGGTCTCTACAGGTATCAAAATAGAAGATATTCATAAATATACATGTGATTAAAAAATAAAAAAGTTTCATCACATGAGTTTTGCAATGATATCAGCAAATCTACGCAAAATTGTTTTGGTTCCACCTGTCTTCCAACTTTTAAAACGCTTATATTGAATGTAGAGCGGTGTTATTCACACACACACACACACACTCTCACGCACATACATACACACATACTCACATATATATACTATATACTAAATATATATATTTATAATATATATTATATATATTATATATATATAATATATATAAATATATATATATATATATATATATATATATATATATATATATATATATATATATATATATATATATATATATATATATATATTTATAGATACTCTATATATAATAATACTATAATTTACATTTATAATTATATATATATATATACATATTCTCATATATATATATATATATATATATATATATATATTGTTTTGGCTTGTTAGCAACAAAAAAAATGTAAAAACGAGAGGGCTTCAAATATTTATTACCATATATCAAGGCTTAATGAATTGGAGTCTTAAATCCTATAAAGAAAATATAAACAAAATATAACAACAATAATAAAAATAAAAAATATAATGTTAAGAGATTTTATGCAAGAAAAAATTTTGCTCAGAGGGGTTTTAGAAATTGAATTTTTCGTACACAAAAATATAAAAATGATTTAAAAATACAAATAAAAATGCATTTGATACACTATTTCACAATTTTATAATATTTTCTAAGCACAGTATTTAATAATAAATATTTAATTTTTATCTAATAAGAACTCACCCTGGCTTTTATAAAATATAGGAATGCCCAAAATCCACAAATGTAAGAAGATGCAAGGTTGGAAAAGAAACACTTTAATACCATAAAAATATCCAACTGAGAAAGACACAAAAAAAGGCACTTTGGTAACTGACGAGCGAGAACGGACTGATAAGCACAGAGGTTAGCGACGAAGTGACACGAATTTCTTCAAACGCTTTCTTTAAATACTCTCGCAGACGACGGAAAGGTAGCGTAAGATTTTTGAAACTTATGTAAGACTTTAAGTAGCTGAAAATATTTCTGAGAGGAAGTAACATAAATGTTTAAGCAAAGTTGAAAACAATGGGCAACATTACCCCCCCCCCTGCAAAAACGGAGTGGTTACGGAGTAAAACGAACAACAGGAGAGAGGTCGACCTGAACGGGAAGTAGGATAAGGAAGAGAAGAACTAGGAGGAGGAGGAGGAGGAGGAGGGTAGGCGGGGAAACTGGCGAACATGCGGCAGGAACAGTAGGTTGCAAAGGAGTAGAGGAAGAAGGAACCAGAGGAATGGTGGGTGGATTTCTTAAACGTAAAATAGCAGGAAGGATGGTCAAAGGCGGCGAAACAATATCAACTGTATTTTCGGGATCAGAATCCAAAAAGGCGGGCTTGATCCTACCAATTGATATATTTTCCACCTTAGAACCTTTCTGAAGGGAGAAAAACTTGTGATGTCGTTGAAGTACACGGAAAGGACCGTCATAACGGGTTTGAAGAGGACCGCGATGAGAATCGGTTCGAACCAAAACGTGTGTACAAGAATCGAGTTTAGAAGGATTGTAAGTTGCACGACGAGTTTGGCGAGGGAGAGAGGGTTTCCAGGAATCAGCACTCTAACAAAGACGGCCAAGGAAAGTATGATGATCTGATGTCGTAGGTGAAGGAAGTATGAATTATCCGGGGATCCGGATGAAGGAACCGTAAACAAGTTCAGCGCAAGAACATTGTAAGTCTTCTTTGAACGAAGTCCGAATACCAAGAAGAACGAGAGGAATAGTTTCGGACCAATTTTCAGGATTACCATGAGCCATCAAAGAAGACTTTAACTGGCGATGAAACCTTTCTATCATTCCTTGGGACTGCGGATGGTAACTGCAATAGCGAATGCATTTTGAACCCAAAAGGACCATGAAGTTTTTCCATAAATAGGATTCAAATTGACGTCCCTGGTCAGTAGAGACCATGGAAGGGGTACATAATCTAGAAATCCCAATTTGATAACACGATAACGGCCTGGGGCAATTGGACTCTCCAGATTGTGTCCTGTATTGGATGGCTTTCGACAGACGCTCAACGGGTATTGGTTCGATGCATGTTAAAGATGTGTGTAATTCATTGGAAGGAGGGAAGGGACCAACTAAATCGATGTGGACTTGGTAAAAACGTTTGTCCCGGGAGAAGAAATTGGTCGACAGGAGCGGTTGCGTGCTTGTGGACTTTTGATTGTTGGCAACTGAGGCACTGCTTAGTCCAAAGCTTAACGTCCTGGAGACGAGATGGCCAAACGAGTGTTTTGCCTATTCTGTACTTCGGGAACATTCTTTTACATCGGGATGTGAGACATTCATGAATGGTGTGTTAAGACATGGCGGGAGAACGCATTTGAGTTTGGCACGACAGGTCTAGGCAATCTGGATGACATGTTACATAAGAGTGAGAAGGGAAAAGTAAATGGCTTAATATTGATACTAGAGTGAGCCTGGGATGTGTATTGTTCCAGCTGTTGTAGACGTGAACTCTCTCGAAACTCGTTGAAGCGAAGGAAAGGAAAAATTAGCACTTGATACTGAAAGGGTTTCTGCCAGGAAAATAAAAAAAAAATTTTTCGGCATTTTTTACATGACGGATATCGGTGGTAACTGGGCATGAATTCAAGGTGGCGTGGGCCCCTCAACGTGGAGTGACTTTCATTGAGTTATGGCGTTTCCGGTGATGTCCTTGGGAGAAATTATGAATCCTATCTTTCAATTTTATTAGAAAATTTAAAATTTCTAAAATGAATGGCAATTAAGCAATTGCCTTGGAAATAGATTACTGTATTAGGCATGTGCACGTTGAAGCTGTACAAAATAGAATGCTATGGGACGCCATTCATCCTCTAAAAAACTGTTGTTCTGTTAAACAGGCCACATACTGCGAAAATCCCAGCGCTATCGGTGTGGATCCGGGTCGGAGCAGTGGTGGAGGGAAAAAAAAGGAAGTGAGAAGAGGAGTAAGAAGAAGCCTGTGGCTTCCTTTTGGTAGTAGGAACGCCACGACGGGCAATCATCAACCAGTCTAACTGCAGATGGAGGCCTGATGACCTTCACAGGCCCTTTATAAAAGCGATTAGAAGGACGAAGTATGTCTGCTGCTCGATGAATGAAACGGGTAAAAAAATGGGTAAATTTACGACTATGCCAAGGAATCTAACCGAGTTTAACTTTGGTTTTCTGGGGCCGAAGGATTAAGAAACGGCATGGCAGAGACACGGTCGTCAAGAGGTCGGACACCCTCAGAAGAAATAGTATGGCCAAGGAAAGTAAGTGAAGGTACACCGAACATACACTTAAGGGTATTAGCGCGTATGCCATATTCAACTAACCTTGTGAAAACTTGCAGCAAAAGAGAGATGTGCTCCTCCGGGGAGGATCTGGCAATGAGCAGGTCATCGATGTTAACAAAAACGAAAGGTAATCCTCGGAGGATTGAGTTGACGAAACGTTGATAAAATGCTTTGACCAAATCAATTTTAGAAAAAATAGTGCATCCTGATAGATTAGCAGTAAAATCCTGAATATGAGGGATAGGATATCTATCATGACGTGTTATTGCGTTTAGGCTTCTACAATTGCCAGTGGGATGATAATCATCATTGGGTTTAAGGACCAAGTGAGGTGGAGAAGCATAATCTGAATTAGAGGGACGAATGATGCCTTGTTGCAGGAGAGCATTGAATTCTGGTTTGGCAGCTTGGAGTTTGTCCGGAGCGAGACGACGTGCGCGTGCAGAGGGAGTTCTGCCAGACGTCTCGATGTGATGGACTACATTATGCTTAACTGCCGAAAAGTTGAGATGGGAGAGACAAGCTCAGAGAATTCAGAATGAAGAAGAGACTCAAAAGGGTTATTTCCAGAGAGAAGCTGAATACCACTAATAGAAGAAACAGCGCGGATGCATGAAGATGAGAATTGGGTTTCAAAATTGATTAATCTGTTATGGTGCAAGTCAAATAGGATGTTATAGTGAGCGAGGAAATCGGCACTGATGATAGGAAGGGTGACGTCAGCAATGACGAAATTCCAAAAAAAATCCTGTCGGAAAGAAAGAGTGAAGTGGAACCGTTTGGAACCGTATGTGTGGATGATGGAATCGTTTACGGCTTGCAGAGCACCCAGAGGTTCTGAAGCACGGTTCTTTTGCAAAAAGGAACGAGGCAGGACACTGTAAGAAGAGCCAGTGTAAACGAGGAAAGATAAGTCGGTGTGAGGATCGCGAATGCAGAGTAGGTTGGACGCATGATTAGCCACGCACTGTGGTTTTACTGCGTGGCATCGGGGTTTAAATTAAAAGTGCAAGGTTTAAGACAATTTCGTGTTTGGTCACCCCAACGCTGGTGATTGACACAAATGCCTTGGGGGTTAGAAGAAAGAGTAGCAGAAGACGGTTGAGCTGGAGAGGCAGAAGGGGTTAGTTTAATGGACGAGAAGGAGATTGGGATCGGTTAAAGGCTAAACGAGAAGGGTTGGGAGATTTATGATAAAAGCGCCGGGGTTGGTTGAAGAAACGAAGACGGTGTGAAAAAGAATCGGGTTTAGGTAATGAGGATGTATCATAGGAGCTAGGCTGAGTCCAAGATTTTAGGGTCCGAATCCTGGATTGCATATCTAAAATAGTATGTTCTAAAAATGTAATACAAGATTTTAACAAAACTTTGTGTGAGGATGCCGGTTGTACCGCATTGACCAGATCTTGAGCTTGCGGACTAGCGGAGAGCTGTGACTTCTAACAATGCGGCAAATCTGGAAAGTATGGGGCAGCAAGATGTACGTTCTGTGTCGTAAGAGATTTTGCCTTTAATACCCTATCCGCATATGCGACTAAATGGTATTGGAGATCAGGTGGTAATTTTTGTATAAAAAGTTGTCGAACAATATGAATACAAGGTCCGATAGGTGGACCATCTAATAATGCCAGCATATCATTTAATAATACTGAAGGTAATCTATCCCTTAAAACTTCGTTGCGAAATAAACCTAATCTAGCTAATAAAATGGCTTTTAGCTCAGAGTATGGTTGATTACTATGATTTAAATTAGGTAAAACGTCTCTAAGACGTTGCAAAACTTTGGTGAGCAAAATATTTAGAAGAGCATGGAAACGATCGCCCTCAGAGGTAGATTCCAATTGGAGTTCTAATAAGGTGGTTAGGTCTATATCCTCATTAATAAACTTACCATGGTAATGTGTAGCGGCTCTAGGAGTCGGAGCCGGAGTCGAAGGTGTGGTATTATTATCTGAGCTATCATCGTTTGGAGGCATGATGGAACCAAAAATATTTATATGCATGTTAAAAAAAATAATTATATAAAATAGGCCACGGGGAACACTGTTGGCAAAAGTACCCGCCTAATTATCTACTTAAAATTAAAATATACTTAAAATTAGAAAGGAACTTAAAATTAGAAAACACAGGCCGAGAAGGATGGTTATCTCTCTAAATGAGGAGAAAAATCTCCAAGGTGTTTTTTTTATATAGATATAGGCCCATAAAATTAGGGACGAGCAATTTGGAAGAAATAAGCTTGACGTAGGCCCGCTGGCAGGCTGCTGGACTTCAATTTCTGGCGGCAGGACTCTTATAGGCTTCATGGAGCAATGACAGCTGGGTGGATGTGACAAAAATATTCTAGGAAGACTGCAGGGTCACCAGTTGTTGACTTGTTAGCAACAAAAGAAAATAAAAACGAGAGGGCTTCAAACATTT
>JABUQX010095521.1:22500-25000 GCA_015478945.1 Trachelipus rathkii
GCGTTTTTTCTTCCCACCTTTGACCTTGTTCCACTCTGATGTTGTTCGCATTCATGTAGTCTGTTTTCTTTTTAATTAGTGAAGTTGTTGTTGGTTTGCCCCTTTCATGTTGATACACCCACTGGAGGAACTTGTTTTCTGCGCTTTCCAGGTATTGGCCCAACCCTATTATTTCTCTTTTGTATATATAGTCTATCTCCACCAACCCCATGCCTCCTTCTCTACGTTCCGTGTACATTCTAGACAAAATCTGTCCTCTATATATCATTTTGTGGGCATTTAACATTTTTCTTGTTTTAATATCAATTCTATTAAGATCTTCCTGGAACCAATCTATCACTCCGCAACTGTACAGGATGACAGGTACAGCTAGTGTCTTAATGGCTTCTATTTTGTTTTTAGCACTTAACTCCGATTTTAATATTGCTTTGGTTCTTTTTAAATATTCTTTCTCCAGCTTCTCTTTCATCAGCTTATGTTCTACCTTCTCCGATTCCTCCACTCCAAGATATTTATAAGTGTTTTCCTGCTCCAATTGCCTTATGATGGTGTCATCTATCGTGATGTTTTCACTCTCCGTTCTTCTCCCTTTCCTGAGTGTAAGGAAAGCACACTTATCCAGACCAAACTCCATACATATATCTTCGGAGAACTTTTTCACTACCTCCACCTGCTTAATTGTCTCTTGTCTGTTTGGGGCATATAATTTTAAGTCATCCATATAAAACAGGTGTGAAATTAATTTGCTCGATTTTTCGTTACGTGGGTTTATTCTATATCCGTTTTGTAATTTGTTTATTAAATTGCTCAAAGGGTTAATAGCCAAAATGAAGAGCAGTGGAGATAACGAATCCCCTTGGAATATACCTCTTTTTATGTTGATTTTTTCCAACTCAATCAATCCCTTCTCATGCTTTAGTTTTAAGTTGACCCTCCATTGCCTCATTCCTTCTTTGACAAAATCTACTATTTTTTTATTTATTTTGTATATTTTTAATACTTCTAGTATCCAGCTATGGGGAACACTGTCATATGCCTTCTTATAATCTATCCAGGTCATGCTAAGATGTTTCTGGTTCCTCCAACTATTTTCAAGGATCATTTTGTTGATCAACAATTGATCTTTTGTGCCCATGCTATTTCTGATGCATCCTTTCTGTTCTTCATTTATTATATTATTATTCTCTACATGTTTGTATATTCTAGATGCTATTATTGATGTTAGTGTTTTGTAGATGGTAGGTAAACATGTTATAGGTCTGTATTTTGTTGGGTTTTTGGTTTCTTCAGATTTTGGTATGAGGTTGGTGTCTCCTATTGTCAGCCACTCTGGAATGGCTTCTCTTCCATTTAACAATCTGTTTATGCACTTTGTTAGGGGGCTGATAAGTACTGTAACCTTCTTTAGCCACACATTCTGAACTTTATCAGGTCCCGGTGCCTTCCAGTTGTTGAGCTTCACGAGGACGTCCTTTACTTCTTTCTGACTTATTTCCCCAAATTCCATTTCATCAATATTATTTATTTGTGGGTCATTCACTATTTCTTCCTTCCACTCCGCTTCATTGTTATGATGTCTTTCGTTTTCGTAGATGTTTTTCCACACTCTTTCAATCTCCTCTTTTCTTGGAGGTTCAGTCACTTTAATTTCATCGTTTCTCAATTTTCTGTACAACCTTCCAGGATCTTGCTTAAACATTCGATTTTGTTCTTTTTGTTTTTCGTTTCGTTCATATCTTTTTAATCTTTTACTTTTTGCTGCAAGATTCAATTTTCTTCTAGTAATTGCATGGATTAATTTATTGCCTTGTCTCACTCTTTCTCTTCTGATTATATTTTGTACTCGTCTTCTTACTGCTTCCGATCTCAACTGACCTCCCTGAAATGACGTTAAAATGGAAATCTCCTCTCTCAATTTCTGTATTTCTTTCTGTAGTCTTAATTTCCAATGTTTGATTCTCTTTATTCCTGTTCCTCTTCCTTCCTTCATCACTCCAACTCCCATGTTATCTGCTATGGCTCGACCTACTGCGTAATATAGTCTGTTGAGTTCTGTAATATCACAATCAATCGGTAATATTCTTGGTAGGACTCTGTTGACGATTCCAATCTGTTTGTTCATCCCAAAGTAATCATTTATTTTATTTATTCGGAGTCTTTTATCGATTCCTTCTAACAGATCTATTTCTCTGTAATGGGCTATTTTCTGTAGCATACCATCAAGTTGTTCTCTTGTATATTGGGTCTCTTCATTCTCTCCCTCATTTCGTATATTTTCCTCATTGTTATTTTGTTCAATATTCAGAGGTTCCTCTATTCCTTCATCACTTTCGCTTTCTTCATTCATACTAACTTATTCCATGAGTTCATTAGCTGGTTTTTCGGCTATCCATAATTCAACTACATCCACTGTTTCTGTCTCCTCTTTGTTGTCTTCAATGTCTCTGAAGGGCAGGGTGTTATGCGTACCATATATTTCCTCTATTTCGTTACTCTCTTT
>JABUQX010095521.1:32500-47866 GCA_015478945.1 Trachelipus rathkii
ATATATATATATATATATATAACATGTATATATGTATATATGTATAATAAAACGAATACAACCCAAAAGTTTTAAATATATGTATAGCCAACCAACATCTTATATATATAAGCTATATATATATATATAGCCCAACATCTTAAACAACAAAGTTCGCATACCATAGTAGCAACTGCTATAGCAACCTTGTATACCTATATATATATATAATAATAACCTTTCTCTCTATATATATATATAATATACTCATATACGGTATATGGCGAAGGCTAGTTGCAATCGTCATTTCTCACATTTCTCTTGCCGATACAGTTTCTCACTCATTTTACATGCTCTTTTAATTTGTAGATAAGGCTGTGTTGTTATTCTATCTATGCTTTTTAAGGTTGATATGTATATATAAATTCTATTTTTGTGTTCAGAGTGGATTTTTCAATTCTTTATTAAGTATTTAAGGTTCAAAGTAGCATTAAAATTAACTCCGTGACGCTACTCTATAATTCAACACCGCCTCAGTGTAAGTTATAATTCAATTTCATCAGATCATGGATATTGGGAGATTCCATGGTATGTACGTTTTACTTTAAATATTAAAATAAATTTTGTGTATTTTCTTCTTAAAAGTAGGAATTTTGTAACATATGATCTTACTTGTTTATGAGGTTAGTTTCATTTTAAAAAAACTATTTTCCATTACAACACAGAAATTAATGGTTTTCAACAGTTTGCCTATGCTTTTATGGTCTGTTAACATCTTTGAATGGTAGTAAAATTATTAGCCTATGACCATTTGTGACAGAGATTTACAGTAGTATAACCATTTATATATATATATATATATATATATATATATATACTACATCTAATATATATATATATATATATCTATACTATATCTATACTTATATATATATATATATATATATATATATATATATATATATACTCATATATATATACCTCTTATATATATATCTGTAATTTTACAAATAAATTTGAACAGGAAGAACTCGGATAAAAATGGAAATGGTGGCGGTGAAAACGAAGAAGATACCAATAAGTCAGCTAAGACTACACAAAGGGAGGCAATTCCTCCTACTTCATATTTCGCATGATGAAGAACTACACCCAGGCCAGCACCTCGACGAGTCCAAGTTATGGGTGAATTTCGGACCTAGCGTTTGGTAGATGACAGTCACAGAAAATGACATTGGTGGAAAATACGTTGGACACATTCATCTATGATTTCGACTGAAAAAGAAGCAGTTACTGAAGAGTGCTGGATTCCACCTAAGACCTGTAATTTACTTAAAGAGTAAATTCAATTATGAATGGTTGGAGACATATTCACCCCCTTGGCTGACATACTGCAGGCCTTAAAGGGAACATTTTGCAAGTTTTTTGAATTTATTTCTGAAATTAAAGTTCGGTCAGAAGAGTCCTAGGCTCTTTAATAATAAGACATTTCACTAAATATAAAGATGTTCATGCAGTTTTTGTAAGGGACATACAAACACAGAGTGGCATACTACTGCTGTTGAAGCTGCAAGATTGTTCCTACAGGACGAGCCGGTAGACATCCAAATTAACAATTCTGGAAAGTCATAGAAGGAAAATAAAAAAAAAAAAATATTATCCTCAATAATTTCATATATGACATTTTCTGGCGCGATTTACCGCTTCGGGTTAAGCATCATGATGAGGGGAGTGTTGCAAGATTTGTGCTGCTTACGAATAGGTCGCCGGAGATCAGTCATTGAAAAACCATTTGAAAAGGAAAAAAAAATGCTACATACCAATCAGTTCAGATTCGGGTCAATCACGTTTTTCTCTATGGTACTACTATATAAAGGAAGACATCATGTTAATAAAGGTAAGGAAGCGTGTGCGTATAACATTAGCAGATGAAGCCGCTGATATTTCTGGAGGAGCAATTATCCATAGGGTTGCGCTATTTCGTCAAAGAGTCGATAAAGTCAAAGAAGAATTTATTGGCTTTATAGAACTGAAAGCGATTGACGCAAAAACCATTGCAGAAAGCCATTGACGATTTGTCACGACAAAACTGGATCCAGAAATGTCATTGGGCTTAGTGCCTGTTCGTCTACTGGCAAAAAATCCCACGGAAAAGTATAAAAGCGTTAACTCTTTCACACAAAAACTAAATCCACAGTGATAAATGATTTGAGAACACAATACCAGAAATCACGACTGTGGGGTAAAAGGGACATTACTATTGTTTTCAGTCAGTCTTGAGAAGGAAGTATTACCAAACATCCCAATCACCGGGCCAGATGCAGACAGCACAAAGTGCGCTAGAAGTATTTGGCCCAAGGGCACTTTTTACGAATGATGCAAGCATTAGAAATCGTTTCAATTGAAGGAAATACCGCTACAAAAGCGCTTTTCGGTTGCATTCAGCGGCATGAGTCGTCATTCATCATGGCTATGATGTTGATGCGAGTACTCTGCGATGTTAGAGGCAGTTGTAAATGCTCTCCAATCCAAGACCTTGGATATCGTCAAATCCTCGCAGCACATTCAACATATTGTGCAAATGGTTTGGAGCCATCGGAAAGATGAAGAAAAGATCACCGATGAAGTGTTAAAAGGAGCTGTCAAATCGCCGAGCAACTGGAACTTGATCTGGGCCACCACGATTTTTGTTAAGAGCACGCGGCAGCACCTGCAGCCATCCGGGAACAAATCCCGCAGAGTTGGAGAAGATCCTTAATAACTCCTTATCTGGATTCTATAACCTCTTCTTGGTTACGGTTTTCTACTGCAAATACACCTGCTTATGCATTGACATATCTACACCCTTTCCACATGCTACTCTCTTAACAATCGATGAGTTAAAAGAAAGACAGCTTCATTTTATAGTTTTACTTAGAGGCATAGAAGAAGACGGGTTGGTGCAAAGTGTTGGGACGAAAACTGAGTAATGAAGGGAACTAAAGATCTTTGTTGTCTCCCAAGTCTTAAGGAAGACTGACCTTTCTCTCCGTCGACGAAAAAGGCTTTGATGAAACTACTCGCCCAGCCATGCACCACCTACAGTAGAGCGCTTTTTCAGTACTCTGCGAAGGATCAGGACTTGGCTGCGAAGTACTATGGAGAAGACGACGGGTTAAAACGGACTGGCTATGATGAGGGTACACAGAAAATTTATTGTTTGACAATTAATATTATTTTGTTAAACAGTAGTTGACAAATTACGTTGAACCAAAAGGAAGTACTTTTAACTAACATCCATTTTGCAACTACTCTATATTGTGAATTTTCCTTCATTGCATGTGTTTTTAATATTCTATTTTCTTAATAAAATAATTTTTAAAAATATTAATCCTTTAGTTAACCATATAAATGTTTATAGTTTTTTTTTTTATTTCTTAGTGATAAAATATTTAATATATATGTATATATATATATATATATATATATATATATTATATATATATATATATATATATATATATATATACTGTATATATATATATATATATAGCTCTATAAAATTTTAAGCTTGGAAGCTGGCGACGCCCATGACTTAGAGGGTCATTTCTAACATTCTAAGCCGGTGACATCATCGATCACACTACAATAATATTTTGTAATAACAGTTTTGGGGTTCCTGGTTTAGAGGGTTAATTATAACCTTCTAAGTCGGTGACCTCATCTTCCTTCAGACTAGCCATGAGTGGACTGTAAAGTCTTTGCTAGTCGGTGTTCTGTAGTTCTGTAGTTCTTCTTCTTCTTCTTCTTCTTCTTCTTCTTCTTCTTCTTCTTCTTCTTCTTCTTCTTCTTCTTCTTCTTCTTCTTCTTCTTCTTCTTCTTCTTCTTCTTCTTCTCTCTCTCTCTCTCTCTCTCTCTCTCTCTCTCTCTCTCTCTCTCTCTCTCTCTCTCTCTCTCTCTCTCTCTCTCTCTCTCTCTCTCTCTCTCTCTCTGCCTAATGCATATGGTAACAACGGTGTCCCTCCAATGGCTCTCATAACTTGTGCTTTCGAACTTGCACCCTTCCTAGGTAAGTAATTTCACATCTTTTTACCAACTGCAACCTTTCATTCTTGCTGGAATGGCCCGCTCATTCAACTTATGCCGGAAAAGGTGGATAATTGTCATATTGTTTTCACCTTTGTTCTTCTTTATTCCTCTTTCCCTCTTATAATTTTTTCCGACTGCATAACTGCTGTTAAAGCTAAACTCTTCACTCAAATATTTTCCTCCAAATATTTTTTATCTCCCAACTCATTTATGCCTAACATTGTAATGTCTTATAAAGATGTTATTTCTGCTCTCTCTCTCTCTCTCTCTCTCTCTCTCTCTCTCTCTCTCTCTCTCTCTCTCTCTCTCTCTCTCTCTCTCTCTCTCTCTCTCTCTCTCTCTCTCTCTCTCTCTCTCTCTGAGCTTAATACTAAGAAGGCGTATGGTTTTGATGGTATTCCTCATCAAGACCTCCTGTGGTCTGTGGTTCTCAAAACTTGTGCATCCAAAATTTCACTCTGCCTTACACTAGATCGCCAGTATGGGTTCCGTAAGAAAAGCTCTGCTGGTGGTCTTCTTCTTCTTCTTCTTCTTCTTCTTCTTCTTCTTCTTCTTCTTCTTCTTCTTCTTCTTCTTCTTCTTCTTCTTCTTTTTATCCTTGGGGCTCATCCCTTCGGCATTGCTATGATTCCTTTGCTGTGGCACTAGATATTTCAAAACCTTTTGGTAGAATCTGGTAAATGGCTTTCATTTTTTATGCTTCCATTTTACAGTTTATACTTGCTCTATCTATTACATTCTTTCAATTTTTTTTCTGGTCGTTCTATAATAGCGATGTAAACAAACCTTTGATCTTTCTAATATTTTTATATATGGTTAAGATAAATATTGATTCATAGCCCCAAAAACTCTTTTTAGGAGAGCTTGTCCGACTTGTCTTCCACACAGACTCACATATTAAAGAGCTACTACGTTCATTCCTGCATATACCGTACATGTAAAGTCTGTAACACACATACCTTCTTATGTTATTATACCACTTATTTTTATTTATACACGTCGTGTAGGGTAATTTCGAACTTTAATATTATCCAAGAACTTGAACTGACTTTCCCTAACTCTAATAAACTTATAATGTCCTCTCGTCTTTTCAAACTGAAGTGACAAAAAAAAAAAAAAAAAAAAAAAAAAAAAAAAAAAAAAGAAAAGCGGTTACATCGTAAATAGCTAGATACACTTTCTTTATAGTACCTTACGGTCTTCATTTATTTATGAATTACAATTGTTCAATTATTGATGTAAATATATATATATATATATATATATATATATATATATATATATACTTATTCATATATATATATATATATATATAAATGCCATATATATATATCTGCACTATATATACTGCTATATGCCTCTACTCTTTATATATACTATATACTATATATATATATATATAATCATCACATCATCATCATCATCATCATCATCATCATCATCATCATCATCATCTACTTCCTTTCTGCAGATTGGGGGTGAGGTGCGCAACATACAACGAAAACGAAAAGTAGTAAAAGACCATGATGTAAGTTCCCTCCATACCCTTAAGTGAGAGCTCGTCGCAGTAAAAAAAAAAGCCACCCTATGACTTCACGAGACCGCGACGGACTCTCACTGTGGTATCTCTTCAATGTATGGTGCATTTCTTGGACCAGGGGACACTAAAGCATACTCCCACACAAAACCCCCATCATTCACTCCTATTATGCACCTTTCCTCTCGCCTCTGCCACACTCGCATTCCATTCCATCAGAGGTTCCTTAGCTGATTCAATCCACTTTTCCTTCGCTCTCCCAACCGGTCGATTCCCAGCACACACTTAACCAACCGACTACCATCCATTCTCTCCATATGTCCAAACCATCTTAATACACTTTTGTTTCTTCTCTCATTTAAGCCCTTCTTCACTCCACACAACACCCTAACTAGTTCACTCCTCATTTTATCAATTCTTTTCACACCTTACACACCCCTAATATATATATATATATTAATAAATTTATATATATATATATATTTATCTTCACTGTCAACAGCCTTATATATATATATGCTGTAACTTGCTCTTATATATCCCCCATATAACTGTAACCCAACCTTATATGCTATGCTGCTCTTTTAACAACATATATATATATTCTATATATGTATATACACATATATATATATATATATATATATATATATATATATATATATATATAACTCATATATATATATATATATATATATATATATATGTATAGCAACAACTATATATATACCTGCTCCAACAACACTCCTTCTGCTGCTGCTGCTAACCTTAACCTTATATATATATATATATATATTAACAGAGTTGACTCAGAGTCGGATTTTTCAACAGAAGACGGGTAAGAAATATATATATATATATATATATATATATATATATATGTATATATAGCAATAACATATTTTAAACCAAACAACCTTATATATATATATATATATATATTAACTATATATATATATATATATACTGCTATATAATATATATATATGTATATATCAATAATAGCATATATATATAACATATAATAACATATATATATATCTATGTAACATAATAACTATATATATGCTTGTTGTAACTCCATAATATATATGTAACAACATGTAATATATATACCGAGCCAACAACCCAGCCAACATATATAGCTCTTTCAACTGCTGTATAACTTGTATATAGCTCAACCTTGTATATGCTAACAACTATATATATACAACCAATAACCCAGTAATATATGTATATAAATAACTGCTCTTATATATATATATATATATGAAATATATATATATATATATATATATATATATATATACCATATATATACTGTATATATGCATATATATATACCTATATATAATAAAAACTAATAATAACCTGAACTTAATGGGTCTGTAAATAGAATTTAAACAAAAGAAAAAATACAGCAGATCGATTAAATTTATATATGATAGATTTGGCAGGGCTTATTTTAGGTTTTTATGGGACGAAAGATATATATATAACCTTATATATATATATATATATATAACATAACTCATATATATATATATATATATATATATATATATATACTGCTACTATATACTACCTGCTACTACTCTGTATATATGCTATATATATATAAAACGATTATCGAAAAGAAATCGATTTATTTCAGAATCCGTTAATCTCAACTATTACCAACTCTTTTTTGAAATTATTTTAATTAAATGAAGTGAAAAGAAAAATATTTTTATTAAACCTGAATTATCTTCTTTACAGAACACCCGATGGTTCCGATTCTCCGAGTGAAAACTCTGAAGTAAGTCATTTTTTATTCTCTCTTAAAATTCAATAATGGTAAATCAATTTAAAATTAATTCTTTCATAAAACTGATCCATTTTTTATCACATAAGTAATACTTTTTATCTATAAATCTCATCCATATATAATATATATATATATATATATATATATATATATATATATGTAATATATATATATATATATATAACTAATATATATACTAAATATATATATAATATATATATTAACAACATATATATATATATATATATATATATATACTGTATATATATAACCTTAACTATATATAGATGTTTACCATATATATATATATATATATATATATATATATATATATACTATATAATATATATATATATATATATATATATAGTATCTAACACTAATAATATATGTATATATGTAATATCATATATATATCTTAATATATATATATATATATATATATATATATATATTACACGATCCATTTGCCACCACTCACGAGCAGGACCTTTCCAAAAGGAGAGATCTAAAAAAAAAATATATATATAAAAAAAGGAGAAACAAAAAAACAAAAGGAAAGTAAACCCACCCAATTCCTTGCCTAACGCAATTCCTTCAGGTGATTGAATACTGCAGGAAAAATATATAAAGGCAAGGAGTTCCACAAAACAGATGTGGCTGAAAAGAAGGAGGCATCACAACAAATGATCCTTGAGTCTCCCTTATTCACACAATATTCATGTGAGAGTAAGGCACCTCTTGTGTTACTAGGGCGACGCATTGATGGAGGAATGAGAGAGGCCATTTTTCCAGAGCGTCTGCCGTTGTAATACACAGCAGTTCGACGCCAAAGAGATCGTTGAGAATAAGTGAGAGCAATCAAAAAGAAAAGAAACGAAAAGCAACGTGAGTGAATCAGTTCAGATATTCAATTCATAGTCCTTTGAAGGACGACCAAAGGTCTTTATATAGATCAAACAATTAATGGGTGTGATAAAATTCTGAAGACGCTTCAGAACGCCAACCAATTAGAAGTTTCTTGAGTGAGATTACATTAATGATGGGATTTTTCCAGAAAAGATCACGAGATATGGAAATACCAAAAATATTAAGAAAAGAGGTAGGTTGGAGTAGTGTGGTTTTAAAGATATTGTTATAGTTGTGAGAAACATTATGTTTAGCACATAGATGAAGGAACTGAAATTTTGAAGCATTGAAAAAAAAACGTGTTTTCTCTGTCCCAATTGGAAATGCGAGAAAAATCCGAGACCAGTTGCTCTAAGACTAACTACCATCACCATTTTTTATCTTTTTTTTTTTTTTTTTTTTTTCTTTTTTATTTGCAAAATAGACATAAATTGCTTGAAGAATGGAACCAGAAAAGTTTTATTTTCTACGGAGAAAATAATTTTTAATTGCACGAACAATAAATAGATTTGCACAAATACTGGATAAAATCGAAGTTGTCTGAAGTTCTGGAGCTTAAAGGCAACAGTAATTCTCGAAGCTCTAGAATAGTTTTATAAGCAAAGTTAATCCAAGTTTTATTAGTTTCAATTGAAGGACTGGCTTTGATCATTTTCTATGGGATTTTTAACTCAAAGCCCAAAACCGGAAATCGTCATAAAAAAAAGAAAAAAAAAAGGAAAAAAATCTAGCTGCAGCTTTTTCTGACCTCTAAAACGTCGATTTCAAGTGTTTTTCTGTCTCAATTGCTTTGCTTTTTATTTTGATTTTTTGAAAATCATGTGTTTGACATTTTGGAGTTAATGACTTACAATGTTTGTCGAAATGGCTTAAAACATTAACTATACGAAGAATGATTTATTGCAAAAAATAAATGGCTTCTGCCTTTTCTTTTGGATCTTTTAAACCAGATCCCGGCAATGATCCAATTCCCCATCCATCTTTTTTTTTATATTGATAAATAAGAAATTGCAATAATTTTATTTCTGGTCTTAAAAACCAGTATATATTATTTCTGGTCAACCGGTCAACATGAAATTTTCAGAACTTCTGTAGCTGGGGGGAGATATCCATTTTTATGTTTAAATAATTTATTTGTATATAACATTTTCAAAAAAAAAAAATTATTTTTGAATATAAAAAAAATTATCTAAATAAAAAAAGGCTTATCTTCCCCAACTATAAACGCTCTGAAAATTTGATATTGATTGGGCTAGTATAAAAAAACATTATCATGATTATCGCAATTTTTCACTTTTTCAAGAAATTTCTTTTTTTTGCAAAAGTAAAAAATTGCGTAATTTTTATCTTCTACTAATCCAATCAATATCAAATTTTCCAGAGGCATTCTGGAGTCCTGTCTTATTAAGATAAATTTTTTGTACACCAAAAAAAATGTCTGTTAAAAATTTCCACTTTTTTTTTTTTGCAAAATTTGTTCCATGGCCCCCTCCCCCAACTCTGAAAGTTTCATGTTGACCAGATGAGTAAAAAAAAAAATAGAAATTATCGCAGTTTTTCATTTTTCAAAATAAAAATAAAAAAGTTTGGTTCGGAAGTGAACCATTGCTGACATCTGGTTTCAAAAAAAAAAAAAAGAAAAAAAAGTGAGAGTAATTTCTTTGGTAATAAACCATTCTTCATGTAGTTCGAGTTTCAAGTCATTTCGACAAACGTTGTTGGACTTGGTAACTCCTAAACGTCAAAAACATACTTTTTCTTCAAATGAAAATACAAAGCAATTCAATAAAGACACAGAAACCCCCCTAAAATTGATGTTTTAGAGGTCAGAAAGCTGCAGTTTGTCTATTATTTCGTGCAAATTGTCTGAAAATTAAGAAAATAACGATCATTTCTGGTTTTGGGCTTAGCATAAAAAATCTCGTAGCCAAAATCAAATCCAGCTCCGAAGTGAAAGTTCATGGAATATAATACTCCAAACGAGAGAATATTAGGTCGATTGTGCGTTCTACATACTCCGAGGGACACTTTCTACTGAAGCAATGATCGTTCAAAGGGAAATCAAAGACTTACGACTTATTAAACCCGAAGTGTCAGAAATCTTTACTCTCTCAAATCAAAGGCCATTCTTTAGAAAGAGTTGAAGAGATAAAAAGGAATACAGAAATAAAGTGATCTGATGAACCCAGAACTCGAAAATTTAACACAATTACGAGATCGATTAAAACTTAAGAAAAAGTCTACTACGTCGGCTCTTACTAGCTCATATAGTATATATATATATAGATATATGGGTTTTTATGTGCTATTTTGATGGTTTTAATGTGTAGTTTTTAATAGTTTTAATAGATTTTAAAGGCAAAAATCACACTAGGCTTGTTATATACACATGTGCTAACAAATATTTTAAAATTCCCTAATATAAATTTCTTTAGATTCTTAAATTTCAAATTTTCTTGATAACTGTAAACGGTATAAAATTATTATTATTTTTTGAGTTTAAATAAACTCATAAAGTAAAAAAATAAGAGGGTATATTATAATATATAAACTCTATATGAAAAAAAGTTTTACTATTATTTTTAAAAATTAATATAATTTGTATATTTGAAAGTGAATTTAGTGATATGACGACAATGTCACTATATTTGAACTCTCTTTAAGGATACAGATGATAATGATGACCTTTAAGAAAATCCTTTAACACGTTACCATATATTTTGGATTTTCTTAGCAGTATATATGGGTTTGTATGGAGGAAAAGAAAACAATAAGATACAAATAGTTAGAAAATTAGTTCCCAGGAAACTTAGAAAACAAAGTCATGTTTTCTAAAACATGTTAGTTTAATTATATATATATGTATATATATATATATATATATATGTATATAACTATATATATATATATATATATAATATATATATATATATATATATATTTATATATATATATATATATATCCCTCTTTCTCTCTCTTTATCGAGCTACTTTCTATATATATATACATATATTGAATAATAATCATTCTCACAATAATATAAAGTGCACCAGAAATTTTTTTTTTGCCTTTCAGCTACTCTTCGATTGAAATATTGAAAAACCCTATCAACATGCTAAAGAAAACCATTAATAAATATATTTTTAAAATATTTTATGCATGGTTTTTTTTTTATGGTTTAAACAAAATGGTTTAAACCATCCCACCCTATATATATATATATATATATATATATAACCTTATATATATATATACATATATATATATATATACTATATGCATATATGCTCTTAACTTAACCATCCTTACTCTGCTCTTATATATTCTTCTTACTATCTGTACCTATATATATAACTTATATACATATATATAATTTGCATTGGCAAGAATTGGGGCAGCAAACTCAATTATTGAGGCATGTTGCACACAGTTCTTTTATGTTCCTAAAGTTTATGTCATGTTGAAAACTTTCAGTTTAGAGTCATTTTCGATTTAATGTGAACCCTGTTTTAAAATATCTTACACAGACTTCATGGAAACTTACAAGATTCACAACAAACAGCAAACTTAGTCAAATCATCATTCGTCAGCAACAAAACAACATTTAACATCCCGAACGGGAAGATTATACGGAACACAACCCGTTCAAAGACGTAAGATACTTTCTATATATATATATATACCATATATATATATATATATATATACTATATATATATATATATACTTAACCTTATATATCTATATATACTATATTATATATATATATATATATATAACCTCCTCTACTATATATATATATATATGTGTGTGTGTGTGTGTGAGGTGTACCGGATCAATTCGGTTACGGTTCGGTTCCGGATGTATCCTGCCATTTTTCTCAAATATCGGTTCCGTTCAATCTACTTTTTGTTGGTACTACAATAATTAAATTATTTAAAGAAGACATTTCATCCTGCAAATGGATAAATAACATTATATATATATATACTTATATTAACCACCTCTCTATATATATATATATATATATATATATATATATATATATATGCTATATAACTATTCTTTATATATATATATATATATATATATATGTATGCTACATAACATATATATATATATACTATATATATATACTACTATTTATATATGTAACAGCAACAATATATATATATATATATATATATATATATCCAACATGTATATGCTATTCGCTATCTCTTAATATAGTAGCCATGATCCCCGCTGCTGCTATAACCAGCATGCTTAACCTTATATAGCAACGCTATAACAGCCAACTGTAGCCTTAACGGCAACGCCTTAGCGCCGCGCCTTATATATATATATGTAACCTAACATATGCCATATAACTATGCTATATACTACTCTTAACATAAACCCGCCATGGTCTATCAAATCGGAAATGCGAATTGGATAAACAATTAGGCTAACACACGATCCACAGGGTATACGCGTATTTTATGTTTAATGTTTAATATGTATATAGCATAAAAAAACAACTAATTTTCCTCTATTCTCCTACTTACACATATTCAATATTTATTTATTTAATATTATTAAATAAACATAAAAAAATGATTTATTTTATAAACTGATCAACTTGCTTCAATTCCTGATCCCTCACTCTAATCATAATAATAATAGTAATAATAATAATAATAATGATAATAATAATAATAATCATAATAATAATAATAATAATAATAATAATAATAATAATAATAATAATAATAATAATAATAATAATAATAATAATAATAATAATAATAATAATAATAATAATAATAATAATAATAATAATAATAAATCAAAAATACTTTATTCTCTCTATGGATTACATAGTTATGCTTACATAATAATATTAATACGTAGACGAGAAAAGGGTGCACTAAGGGGACGATTTCGTACATTGAGCCCAAATAATAATAATAATAATAATAATAATAATAATAATAATAATAATATTTATCTAATAATAATAATAATAATAATAATAATAATAATAATAATAATAATAATAAATATAATAATAATAATAATAATAATAATAATAATAATAATAATAATAATAATAATAATATAATATAATATAATAATAATAATAATAATAATAATAACAATAACAATAACAATAATAATAATAATAATAATAATAATAATAATAATAATAATAATAATAATAATAATAATAAACAAAACTAAAACTAACAAGTATTAATGATGATAAACATTTCACATTATATCATTACTATATAATAATAATAATAATAATAATAATAATAATAATAATAATAATAATAATAATAATAATAATAATAATAATAATAATAATAATGGTTCATGTGAATTTGATGGCATGCGTTTTTCAGAGTCGTAAAATTTTAGGTTAAATATTTACAATCTTGTTTAAATTTTTATGATTAGGGTAAAAAAAAACTTCTATAAATTTCAACTTAATTTACTTCATATGAATTTACTGTAGGTAAAAAAGAATTGAATGAAATGTTAATATATTTTAATAAAAGATGAGAATACTTTATTTTAAAAAATTAAAATTCCTTTAAAAAAGAAAAAAAATATTGTAAAAAAAAATATATATATATATATATATATATATATATATATATATATATATATATATATATATATATATATATATATATATATACTGCTCTTTCTTTCTCATATATATATACTCTCTCTCTCTCTCTATATATAGCAACAACCTTATATATATGCCTCTCATATAACCTTATATTTCTGTTATTTTATTTTAGGTCAGATTTGATTTTTTTTTTTTTTTTTTTTTTAATATATTACTACACTATATATAATACCTAACCCAATGAATTCAGTAGTAACGGACATGGTCACGTCTCCCATAGGACCAGTTACGTTTGGATCGTAACTTTAAATTTTTTAACGCTAAAAGGAAGGAATACCCAGAAGATAAACCAAAGATGGCGGAGTCGGGGTCTCTCGGTCGGCCTTCCAGAGAACGACAGGGTGGGACTATTTCCCCCCCTCCCGGGGGTCTCCCGGAACCCCCGCTCTTTGGTATTTGGGTGTGCGGGGGTTCCTCCGCCCTCCCCTACAGGGTATGGAAAACATCCCCCCTCTGGCTCCCAGGCTCGAGGCCTCTTAATTTTTTTTGCCCCCATTTACTTTTTATATTGTAATAAGCTTTATACGCTGGTTCCAAATATATAATGTTTTTCTGTAAGTGTCGTGCTTTTTGAGATATTTAATTTAATTTATGAAAAAAATGTTTTTTTTGTTTTTACATTTTGTAATAAGCTTTATACGCTGATTCAAATATGTATTGGTTTTCTGTAAGTGTCGTACTTTTCGAAATATTTCATTTTTAAAACAATATTATTTAACAAAAATGTGATTTTAAAAATTATTTAAAAATACTTCGAACTTTTGAATCATGTCCGTTACCATGAAATTCATTGTTGGTATCATATAGTAGCAATATATTAAAAAAACAAAAAAAAAATTCAAAACGACCCAAAGAGTAAAACAGAAGAGGGACTATATATTTTTATATATCTTAACATATACACCATATATATATACATATGCTAACAATATATACAATAATAGCAATAACTAACCAACCCATAATAACATATCAATATATAATATCTATCTATATATATATATATAACTATCACTTATGTATTAATATTAATGATGATGTGTGTGTGTGTGTGTGTGTGTGTGTGTGTGTGTGTGTGTGTGTGTGTGTGTGTGTGTGTGTGTGTGTGTGTGTGTGTGGTGAGGTGTGGTAATTTTGGAAAAACTAGACTTTTCAAAGAACTTTATTTAAATTAAAACTTTAATAATATTTGTTGAACCTAAAAATAATATTTTTTTTTTTTTTGTTGCATTTATTCGTCTAAATATTTGGTATATATTTATTTTAGTGTTTCATTTGAGAGGCTCGACCGACGGGGACATGGAGAGAGTGAGTCCACAATCACCAGGTCGAGAGACCCCGACTCTTGCCATCTTTGCGGTTTACCTAGGGTATTCCTTTGA
>JABUQX010095522.1:0-26385 GCA_015478945.1 Trachelipus rathkii
ATAATGTTTATTATTATAATGATGAGATTCCTATCACATGAATTCTCACTCATTATAACTATTATTTGATTTTATATATATTTCCCCAGCTTAACGTATTTATTTAGCACAAGTTAATTTTAACTCTCACAATTTAATTACTATCTTAATATATTATATCATATATTTTTTATCGATATATCTATATATATATTATCATATACTTATATCTATATATATATATTTCATATTATTTAACAATATATTATAATTAGTATGATAAGTGCGAGGCTCTCTCATTATATATAATATATAATATATAATTCATCTACTATAATTATATCTATCACCATCTATTATATATTAATATTAATATTATACTATTATTATATTATACTATATCTCTATACTATATTACTATATGTAATATTAACTAATAAATCTATATTCATATTACTCTATATATTACTATTATTCTTATATACTTCATCATAATCATCAGTATATTTCATCTTTCTATTATTCATTCATATTATATATATATAATATCTATATTATATATATATATAATATTATTTTAATATATATTATTATTCTATAATCTTTCATCTATATTCTAATATAATATATTATATTATATTATTTATATATATATATATATATTATAATAATATACTAATATTATCTATATATATATATATATATATATATTTATATCTTATTAATTGTATATCTCATACTATATATATATATATATCTATATCTATAATATATCTATATCTATTATATAAATATAATCTATATATATATCTATATATATTATATTTCTTATATATTATAATATAATATGAATTATATAATTATTTTTATCTATATTAAGATATATATTAGTTAAGATATATATTAGTATAAGATATAATTCTCAAATTATATCCTATAATCGTATTATATTATATATAATATATAATATTATATATAAATATATATAATAATATCGTCACTATCTTATAGATAGCTATACTATAACATAGTAGGATAGTAGTATTAATATATGATTTAATATATATTGATTATATATATTTATTAATATATACTTAATATTACATATAATAATATATATATAATATAATATATATAATATATAATTATATTATTTATATATATATATATTAACTATATATAATAAATATATATAAATATAACTATATAATAATAAATATAATATATATATAATAATATTATAATATTATTTTATATATATATAATATCTATTAATATATATATATATTATATATTATATTATATATATATTAATAATATATAATAATAATATAATATACCTATTTATTATATAGTTATATATAATTATTATATATATACTAATATATAATATATATATATCTAATATAATATATAATTATTAATATTAAAGGATTTTTTATATAGAAATTAGTATATTATTATATATTTTTATTATTATCACAAAAGTTAACGATTTATATATATCTATATAATATATTATAATACTATATTATATATATATAATATATAAATAATATATATATTTAATATCTATATATATATTAAATATATAATATATATATATAGTATGATATATAATAATATAATATATATATATTATATATATATATATATATATATATATATATTATTTATATATATATATATATTTCTTTTACCCAGAGAGTTTGAAAAACACTCCGCCTTCGTCTTTTGAATCCCTAGTGTGGATTTTTTTTTAATAGTGACCCAAGGAAGAAGAGACAAACTCGAGAATATACTGCTCCAAACATAAAATACAGCCCTCAATTTCCTTAATAGGCCTTCTGGCTTGAATCGAAGACTGAGTTTGTGTTTTTTTCTGTGATCAGCACTTTTCGCTCATTTTTTTTCCATAGGTTTTATTTTTCACTATCTCTCGCTTTCCAAAATTACTCAAAGATGTGTAAGTCATATTCTGGGGTACTCTTGAGCATCTAAATCCGAATTTGAAAATTCGTTTTTTGCTATCACATACAGTTTTTTTGGGAAAATGTAGTTTTGTATTAAAGGTTATGATTATATAAATTAATATAATTAATAAATTTCCTTAAAATTTATAATAAAACAACGTTTTGCATAAAAAGCTGTGATAGCGACAACTAATTTTCAATTCGATTATGCACAAAGAACCCACAAAATACGACTTTTTCATATATCAGCTAGTATAATTCATAATTATGAAATTTTTCATTTTGTAAAATATTTGCATTTGAACATTATTAGTTATCAATGTTATCTTAAACTCACCTTAAACCATATCGGAAAAGGCGTAATTAAATTAAAAGAGCTTGCAAAAAACATTCCATCCGATTTTGTATTTTCTGGTGGAAATTTGACAATCAAGAGAGACCGCCCAATCTCATTAGATTACTAAAAACTTTATCACTTTATTTATAAATACTCCTAGAGATCAAGATAAGGGGTGGTCAGCTCACATATGATCCACAACTGCGACTTCATGGCAGATCGCTAAGGAACACAGAAGCAGTGCGATCGGCTGGTTCCAATGGCTTTGGGAGGGAACCTCAAGATCACACAACAGACTGTTACTTCTGCTTGCTTGAGTATAAAGGTATTAATTGCATGTAATTATATAAGCTTTCATGTTTTTAATTGCTAATATACTGATATTGGATTAACACTTTTAAAATATCCTTCTAAAAGCTGTAATATTTTTAAAGTTATTACTCCTATTTCTTCTCTTCAGGTCACAGAAGAAGAGTGGGAAGTGTATTGTACACCCTGATTTGAGATCTTGAGATCAGTTATGCGTCCAGTACACCTTTCAAAAGAGATTCCACCTTCTGAACCGCCTAAAGAGATGCATCTATCCTCTGATTCAGAGGACTATCCAGACAACCTTGACTATATGGAATCGGATGACCCATGTGAAGAGCAAGAAGAATCAAAACCAAGGCTTTTCGGTCAGGCTGATTTAAACGATTTAGTACGTGATGTTATTATCGAGGCAACAAAGCGAACTACTTGCTTCTCGGCTTCAAGAAAGATATTTACTAAAAACGGACGAGAGGATTACAAAATTTAGACTTCGTTCGGAAGCTTTACAGCAATTTTTTTCAATGGAGAATAGCTTATGCTTCTGCAACGACATTCAATGGTTGTTTAACGATCTAGACGTTGTCTAACATGCAGAAGAATGGAGATTGTTTATCGACGCATCACTATACAGCACTAAGGCTATTCCATTACATAATGACAATATATTCCAATCAGTTCCCATTGCATATTCTGTAATTTTAAGGAAAACCTACGAAAACTTAGCATACATATTAAGCAAATTCACTACAATGAGCACGAATAGCTTATATGAGCTGACTTAAAAGTAGTTGCGCTTCTAAATAGACTGCAAACTGGCTATACAAAATATATGTGCTTTCTTTACAAATGAGATAGTAGGGCAAAAGCAGAGCAATATATCCTCTCAGATTGGCCTCCACGGGATGGAGTGAAACCATATTCTCACAACGTTATTCGGGAACCACTTGTCAAAAAGAAAAAAATTCTTCTGCCATCACTACATATTAAGTTAGGTCTTATAAAACAACTTGTTAAAGCTTTAAAACATTATCAGCCCGCATTTCTGTTTCTAGAAGGCAAGTTTCCTAAAATAAGTGATGCTAATGTGAAAGAAGGAATCTTTCTCGGACCGCAAATTCGTAAACTCATGGTTGACAACGATTTTTAGAAAACATTGTATGAAATACAGTTGAATACCTGGAGAAATTTAAAGGCAGTTTGTAATGGCCTGCTCGGAAAACACGACTGAAAACTACAGAGTCCTTGTTGACGAACTAATTCAAGCATATAAAAGACTTTATTGTAAAATGTTCCTAAATTTTCATTTCTTACACTTACATCTCTATTATTCCCTGAGAATGTTGCAGATGTTAGCGACGAACACGGAGAACGGTTCCATCAGGAGATATGCAACATTGCAAATAGATACAATGAAAATTGACTCCTGCAATGCTCACAGATTTCTGCTGGAATCTTTAACGTGATAATCCAGATACTACACATAAAAGGAAAACAAAATTCAGTAGGAAATAAGCTTAAATGTATTCATATTTTGAAATCTATGTCTTTTACTTCTAAATATTGAAAATGCAATAAAACCCATATCTTTTTTCCATATTTCGATTATTGTAATATAAACGTCTTAAAATTGTTCTTTATTTTGCTTTGAACGTTTAATGTCAAGTCGCAAAGAATTGTTGAGTAATAGAAAAAATCTGATTGCATATTTGGATTCAGCGGCTCAAAATGCATAAAGATTATATATGATTTTGTTTGCGTAATGAATTTTTTTTCTTGTTGGACAGTGTTATTTTCTATCCTAAGCAAGTTTTTCTTTCAAAAGCTTATATTTATACATAAATAAAATGCTTTCAAGAAATTAAAGAGCTTTTCAATTTAACATGTTTTGGGAATGAAAGAGTTAAGGAGGAATTTTATTAACGCTAGGATGATTAGGACGTATTTATATATTAATTTTGTTTGAATATATATTGCCTATTGGTTTCGGGTGATCGCAACTAGTACATATTTTAATAAAAAATCTAAACGATTCAAATAATCAAATGAATAAAATTATAAAATAATTTACCATCAACTATATTTTTTTAATTTTGGAATTTTGAGATGAATCCGATTTGTTGGAATCTTTAATTATTTGGGACAACAAATTTAAATTAGGTGAAAATTTGAACTTTGATAGTATTTTACTTTAAAATTAGATTTCGTCATCCTTTGTCAACACGCTAAATTTTATATACTTAATTATATATTTATTTACCTATTTTTATATAGCATTTTTATACATTTTTTTAGTTATATTATTATATGATTTTTATTCATTGATATTTTGTTCATTTAATTCCGTCTTGGAGTTGGAAATTAATTTGTTACCAGCATCATGTATCTCGGCTACTAATGAAGTAGCATATCTTTCTCTTGGAATTTTTCTTTTCTTTTGCAATGCTGGAATTCTCGGAACCCCCTCCCCCAAGTATTCCTCAGCTAACTTGTTTAATGAAATACCAACATCAGCCTCCTAATGGCCCCAATACTGGCAAGCCACTTGTCTCTGACAAAGACTCATACCTTATTCTTGGTCTAAAAATCTCCGATTCATCACCGGTGGAATTTGTCGAACTCCTGGACGTGTTGGCCCGATCTTTTGATAGGTGTACTGATAACCCATTGACCAATGATCCTCGCTCCGACCATTTGTTCTCCATCTTGCAACTTTCCACGAGAAACAGGAAATGTTAGACACTTTCTTATCACATGTTCCTCTCTACTGCAAAGATCACAATGAATATCTGAAGTTTTCAACACAGGGAATCCTGCTCTTGAACTCTTTACCTTTCTTTAATTTTAACAACGCAAGATTAAGTAGTTAGGTGACCCACATAACTAAAAACAGTTGTTTAACAAACAGTTGTCTTTGACATGTTCGTAGCTATGACAAAGATGACACCTAATTTTCGTGCTAGCTGAACGAGGCCTCATGTTTGAGTAGTTATTCATCTCTCGCTCTCTTTACTCTAGGTGACTTTCTTCTTCACCCCACTCCTTACTTGAATCACTTTTCCGATATATGGTTTCCACTTTCATTGATCCGGGGAATCTCATATCAAACCTGGATAGAATCCTCTTTTGTTTTTTTATTGTTTGGTTCTCTCCTTGAACCTCCAAATATAGACTACCAACAAGGGAACCATCAGCAAATCCTTCCATTCTATGTCTTCACGTCTACCTTAATCCAACCTTTGAATCTCAGAACGTAGGTTAATTTGTTAATACGACTGTCGGAGAATTGTTTGCAATAATATCTTCTATATTGTCTCATCAGTTCCTCATAGGGATTGCATCACAAAACAGTGACTTTAGACACATTGGATAATCATAAACTTCATCTTTTTCACTAAATAGTTATTAAATTCGACCTCCCTAACTTATGGAGTTTCCTCCTCCTGGTTTATCAACCATTCATGAAGTCGCTGGACAAACTGGTGGTGGTACTTAGCTCCATGTCCATAACATTTCTCATATACCAGCTGGATTGAACCTTTTAGATGATCCTTTACTTCAACTAGCGATCTATTATTGACTTCAACATGTGCGTAATCCTCAAACTCCAAAATGAAATTGTCAAATGTCTGTATTTCAGGGATTTCAAAAGGCAATGGCTTAAAACTCTTGACCATTTTCATATAACCGCACAAACTGCATTGGCAATTCGGTTGAATGCCTCTTCCACTCTCCTACGTAGTCATCTTTGCTCCAATCTCCATGCCCTCACATTGGTTGACTAATCATCTCGGTACCATCAGCAGCTCCTGAAAAAACACATACCATCATCTAAAGGTATTACTCTCATGGAAAAACTACACAAACTTAGCATCCTCAACAACTAAAATCAACCCATCGGACAACCATTTTCTAACCCATCATCAAAGAACTCCAAAATCCCAAGACTATTTCATTTTGTCCGCCAACTGCAGGTAACTGCAACAGGCACTTTTACTCTTATTCTTTGGATCATTCAGTATCCCATTACTAATCCCAAAGAAAACACAACATGCATACATTCATAAAAAAAAGTTACATTTAACTTACATGGATGCCAAACTGAGTCCATAAACAAATACTTTTCAAACTTTTTCCGGTTAGGTAAATGGAGCGGGAAGTTTCTTTTCAAAAGGTTCTGGGGGAATAACATGGGTCGAGTTTGGATGGGCTTTTACAAAGTAAAAGCTTAAACCCAATGTTTTGCTCCCCAGGTTAAAGAATTTTCTATAAGTAATGGGCCAAACCTTTTTGCCCAATGTTGATCCGCGTAAACCCTACTGTCCTCCATCGAAATGGCCCAAGAAGATAAAGAAATTTTTCGTGATCTCACTTTGCTGTCCTAAGAAAGTCCTCGACACATTCAAAGTTGCCGGGATCATCACTTGTGATTGCTAGTATTAATCTCTGAGAAAACAATTGTTCCACTGGTAAGGGGAAGTTGTTAGATTGTTACACTTGGTGTAGGGAGACCGTGCCGTGTATCTGCCTTTTGACGATCGAAATCAAATGAAAAGTCGTTAATGGCATTATTTATTAAGCTGCATTCCCGTATCCCAAATGCTTTTTAACTTACAGTACAGAAAACTATGCCAATTTGTTCTTCCGCGAAAATAAGGTCAAAATTTTTCATTGCTTCTTTCATATTGGAACGAAGAAGTTCAGGTTCTCTTTTGTTACGTAAATTTCCTCAAACTATAACATTGCACGTCCATTTGCTGTAAGACAACTTGAGGTTTGCTGGCTTTCACCAAATCGAGAGTCAGTCCTCAGCAGAATGTTTGTTTCCCACAATCAGATAAGCTACTGAAGGTTAATGGAATTTTAAAGAGAACTTTCCACATGAGCATTAGGGAGAGACTAATGTTAAAAATGTCGCATTATAAAAACCAGGAATACAAAACAACTCTTTTCCAGCAATCGATAGTAACAAGTACTGAACTGGATACTTACGTCCTGTTGACATTATCCTCTACTATAATTGACTGTATCAAACAACAGGCTGAGGTATGATAAGGCCCAGACCTGATTATTGGCTTATCTAACGACGCCTATGCTAGCTAGATATCTGTGTAAAAATGTACAGGGAGAACACCTCATGAGCAAGTACACGGCGAGACTTATAAAGTTGAAGTACTAATTACTTAAAATCAAAAGCTCACTAATGTAAGATAAATTAATATTTTATATACTGAATAAATACCAAGGTTTCTGAATGTTTCTTAATTATATTTTTTAACAATACTTATATTTACTATCACTATATATTATTATATCCATAGTATAACCTCCAATTCCTTAGAAAGAGTAAATTTATTCTCTATATATAACGTATTATGTAGACGCTAAAATATATAATATATATGATTGGAGCTCTTAAACATATCTATATTAATTTGGAAATAATTCGAAAAGAATTCTAATAAATAACTATATATATTATAGTATTTTTGCTGTTTGATATATTCATAAATAAATCAAATCTTACGCCTATACTATATATACTATATTAGGCAGAACTTATTACTAAGCGAATAAACCTATAATAGGATAATAATAGTACATTATAAATACTCATTTTTTTATTTCAACCAATGCTCGATTATAATGTTCTCATTGGTTAACTATTATTAAAATTAGGGCTAAAAATATTTGAATGTGTGTGTGGTGCTGTGATTGCTTGGTTGTGTGCAACTAAAGCAATTTCCCGCATCATATTCTCGAAAAAAGAATAATAGGCTAAAAGAAAGCTGGTATAAACATCCGTGTTTGAATCAGCTTATGAATATTCTGTATGGTAAGGATGATAAAGTATTTAGAAAAATTTTTTAATTTTTTTTCATTTTTTGCTTATATCTCTCTATATGTAGAGAGCGATAGGTACATTTAAGTAAAACTAATAGAGCTTGTATTTTAGTCAAAACGCCGTATGAATTTAGTATTGAGTAAAAAAAAATGATTTTTTTTAAATATAAAAGAATACCTACAGGAGTAAACACGCGAAACAGAATGCAGAAGAGTCAGGCAGAGTCTACCATCGGCCTCTTCGGGACGATGAAGAGCTCACTATCGTCCCCCCCCACTGTCCCACCGTCGGTGATTCGGTCCACTATAAAAAAAAAATATCTGGCACGCTGCATTCACATCGTGTACATTCCGAGTGATATTTTTTTCAACTTTTTGACTGCGGGAATCAAAAGCCACACAACTCACTGCGACACGAAGAATCTCATATTTACTTGATCCATATATTGTTATTAGTTTTCTTATGAGATAATTCAGTAGTTATGTTTTGAGAATAATAAAAAAAAACCCAAAAACAAAATGCAAAAAATTGTTTATTTTCATTTACACATACACTAAATTCATACTTGTCTGACGTTCCGATATTATTGTTATATTAGTATTTTTTGTACCCTATCTTGAGTTTGTTCGAGAAATATGCATGCGGCTGTTACCTTAACTTTGTTAGTGTACTTGCGCCCCAAATAAATATATATATATTATTATAACGAATATTTCCTCACGTATATATATATCCGAATACTATCTGATCTTATTTATTATTATATAAAAAAAGGTCTTGTCATCACCCTACATTAAGTTATATGGTTAGAATCAGGCTGATAGAGCGTATGTGTTTGTTGGCTAATAATATATTTCATAACTATGCCTACCGGTTAGTCATATCTTATCACAGCATTAGTTTTTAGAACCTGGAAAACTATGCGTACTAAGGTTATTAGATTATATAAATAATAGGAATATGTTAAGTTTGTTAATATTTCGATTTAGTTTAAACTTACCTCACAAAATACATTCTCTATATATATAATATATATATATTTTTTATATATGAATACCTTCATATATCTATATTAGGAATATATGCATTGATAAAAAATTTGAAATTGACTGAATCATATTATAATTTTAATAGAAAAGGATTCTCGATTCAGGAGAGAGAGAGAGAGATGATAGAGAAGTCAGAAGAGAGAGAGAGAGATAGAAGTAAGTTAAGAGAGAGATTGATTAGGGAGAGTCTTTGTGAGAGTAAGAGAGAGGAGAGAGATCCCTGCTCTCCTTATTCTTCTAAGAAAGGAAAGGAAGAAAAAAAAATTAATAATAATTAATTAATTTAATAAATAAATGTATATTATATTCGCTATATACTGAGTTGTAATATAATACTTACTTACATGAATCTAATTTTTATAATTTATAATATAGTATATATATAATTAATATATATTATTAATTAATATTATACTATATTATATATATATATATATATATATTAATATTATATCTTATATATATATATATTATATAATATTATACAAATGCTACATTGATAATTTCGTAAAAATTATATTTTTCGATAAAATGCAAGAATGATCATAAATATGCCTAACATTCTGCACATTTCAAATAATTTTACTCAAATACGTAAAACATAAATAAAATTGAAGAAATATATAGCTATATATACGTAGGTCAACACCATTAAATAAACATGATACTGTGCATTACTTACAAGATCTAGTATATTGATTTAAGTAAACTATAGAGTATAAATAAGTTTTAGGTATATATGTTTTATAATATATTCACGTCTCTATCGCATCTCTCTTCGTCTCTATATATATATACGCATATATAAATTATTTAAATAATAACTGTACAATCGTATACGATATTATATTTTCATTACAGTATATAAATATAAGTAGTAATAGGGGCAATGTACTCAGTACCTACGTAACTAATATTCACCAGACTATGCGACACGTGCGCGCAGCATTACACAAACCTGTGAGGAGAGCAGAGACTTTATGCTTTATAACTTAGATATGACCTTTGGTTCTATTGAATATTATAGCTTTATTTCAATTATTAATATATAGTGATTTTTTAAGATTTTGAAAGTATGATATATATATATTAAATTATTAATATATATATTACATATAATTATATATAATATTATATATATATATATATATTATATATATATATATATTATATATATTAATATTATAATATATTATATATATATATTAAATATATATATATATATTTATATATATATATATATATTAAATATATATAATATATATTATTTATATATAATTAATATATATATGTATATATCAAGATACGAGTAAAGACATAATACTATAGAATACAATATGTATGGATTAATTAAAATGATTAATCATATTTGAAAGTAAAGATCATTTTTTTTAATGCTAACACAATCAGAAATGTAGCTAGCAACTGGCAGATTCCTAACAGCTCAAAAACAATATGTATTGGAAAAATCTACCTATGAGATACGAGCCGATTAAATCTATCAAAAGATGGTGGAATTTAATTCTTTTTTTATATTTTTTTTGAAAAAAAGAAATAAATTTTTCGTTTTAGAGTGATATATGCAATAACGCAAATATTTGCGCCACATACCGTCATATGAAGTAGAGAATCGGGAGTCTATCCTCAATTATCAGGACCCACGCGAGGTGTGGATTCTATATCGCCGCCTGTATCACCCTCGAGTCGGTATTGTCTAGTCCTCCGGAACCCCGCGCTTTTGAGAGTCCTCTTGGGTTGTCTGCGCGGGGTGTACCTTCCGACTCGCCAGTCCATTATCGCTTGATCCTTAATACGGCAGTACGCCTACCCTTGCACCACGAGAGTGTCGGCTTCCGAAGCTTACCTCATAGAGTTGGGAGTGAGATTAGGGGCGAAGATAATTTGTATCATTTAATTAGGGAACAATTTTTCTTTATAACGTATGAGTAATATCGTAGTGTCCTTTGAGGCGAACTTTGGGCAGAGCAGACAGAGAGAGGTGGTATACATATGGTGGGGAGAGGACGTTCATGCATTACTCTCCTGAGGGGATGGTCGACGCAGAAAACTTCTCCTCCTTGAGACACATGTTCTACGCCTCAATCTTACTATCCCATAATGACGCTGCGCGTATACGTGGTAAAACTAATTAAATCCCACGGAAGAGGGCGGACTTTATTTTCCCTCTCCTAACCCATCGATCGTTCGTCTAGCAGTGTAGGCATAGTGGCCACCGAGAGAGAGAGTACACTCGTGAATCTGCACTTGCAGTCATTTGGTGCTGGATTTTTCTCAGTAAGGAAGTATCTCGTTCTAATTTATCAAAGAGAAAGATTAAATAATATAATCTTCAACTCATTCAAAGTTATAAAAGAAAACTTCAACACAAGAAACACACGATGGAGAGTTTAATCTATCTCGCTCGGGTAATGGAGTTTGTCCGGCGCGTGACTGGCTGCCTACAAAATAAAATCACGTGGTAATATGTTTTTTTCAAGATCAAACGCTCCGCAGATGCTAGGAGGATCTGCCGTCGATTATGCTCATCTATAACCGTGCAGTTTTAATACCACTATACAATATACATAAATGACTTGGTTACTCTATTTCACCTTCTCCGAAATGATGCACACATACTGACTAAGATCACTTATCAATATTGTATGATATATAGTGCGGCGCAAGATATTTAGACGACGTATTTCAAGAAGGTACCTTCAGATAGAGGAGAGAGAACATCTTATAACAAACTGGCTAGCCTCACAATCGAGCGCAATGCATGTATTCGCAATTAAATGCCATTATGACTGTACACGTAATAGAATTGAAAGTGTATCACAAAGGAGCTTTTACATAGTACAGATGAGATATAATGCAACTGAGAGAGAAATTAAGCGCGTCCTGTCGTTGAGTGGATGTTGGGCCTAGTTTTATTTTACCTTCATAATTGTATTTAGCAGAGATATTCATTATGTTCTTGCATATTACTCAGTTATACATATAAAGTGATCTCACATTAAAACTACTCATGTAATGCTAACTTGTGTTAGATTCTCAAATAATTTAAATTAGTAAACCATCTTGGCTCATAGAGGATATAAGCGGTGGATTGATGACAATATCCTTTGTTTTTTGGCTATTAATTATAATTAATATACAAGAATCGCGACAGCTCGCACACAAACAAATTTGTAACCATAATTGTATTTTCTCTCGTTACTAGATGTTTCACACACGGAGAGTACATTTGCGCGAGCATTAACATGGTAATTAAAGCTCTGTTCTACAAAAATACCACTTTACACTGTTCTTTAGCAACAGTACGAAAATTTTTGTTGTTATTCGATGAAAAAGATCAATTGCCAAAAGGTACCAAATTAAGACAGTCTTCTATTCTTTTATATATCCAGATACAAACTCTATCACACAATATTTCGTTTTTCTTATAGAGAGCGACAATTTTATATAACTTCTTTTTGCCATAGAACAAATCATTAACCTACAGTGAGGTAACAAGAGCAGAAGACCCACAACCTCGCAACCTCCAACCGCCCACCCAAGCAGTATCAATTCCTTCGAATGGGGAATGTAGTAATCGCTCTTGATATACAGTTCTTCGATTCACGTTTTTTATAGACTAATCGTCAATTGTCGATTAAAACTGATCACATAGCATTCTGACATTTTGCAGATATCAAGCGCTTATTTTTATGTTTCTTAAATATAATCACTAATGGCCTAATAGACTCTTCCAATACTCATTTGCAGCCATTCATATCATATACTTCATGTGTCGAAATAATGGCACGAACATCAGTCAGAGTGAGGTGGGAAAGAATTGTTCCTATTATATAAAAACAAAGTTATATATACTCAGCGGCTATTATCTTATCTGCTTCAGATTATCGAGGCACTCTTCATATTGGGAGCCTGGAATTTATACGTCTGTCTATTACCCTTTTTACACTTTTTAACGATGCTCTCTCCATTTATTTTTTTCTCATATATTAGCCCCAACATAGAACTTAGTAAGACAGGCTATTTGTGACTTCGTAAACTGTACTATCTGAGAAGTTAGGTTAAAGCTTGTGCCTACTTTTTTCACTATATGTCCGCACTATATATCTCCTGCAATCAGCAGATATGAACAGTAATTTTTCTTTCAATGACTAATATTTTTCTTATTGACATATTTCCGAAGCAAGAGAGAGCTGTTATTTTTTTACATTAGGTTATTTTCTAAGTCGAGGAACACTATAATTTTTTAATAATGAGTCATTTAGTCCATTCTTTTACAAAACCTAATATTTCCATACATAAATGACTCATGAATGCGCTGGTAATGATGAAAAATATATAATGAAAATATTCTAACAAGAGCAAAAAAATGGCCATAAATTAGGTTATATCAGAAAGTTGTGTATTAAAATTGCGGCTGAGGTACTGGAAAGATTGATTAGTCTCTCCAGAGAGAAGAAGAAAATTTGTGTTACAAGAAGACTTTAAAAGATTGATGATGAAATTTTTTTTATTTTCTTCAATGATTTTCCGAAGAAATGCTGGTTAATTTGGATGTCTAACGGCACGTCCTGTAGGAACAATCTTGAAGGTTTAACCGCAGTTTTTATACCACTTTGTGTTTGTATGTCCCTTACACACCGCATGAACATCTTTATAATTTAGTGAAAAGATCTTATTGTTAAGGAGCCTAGGATCCCCTCTGAATCAAACTTTTATTTGGTGGAAAAAATCGTCATACATATGGCAGGTATAATTAGCTTCTCTCGTTGGACGCTCCCTCTCGGAGCCTAAGTGGTCTAGAGCACAATGAGTAGTCATGTTTATCTCTAATGTACATACTTTAATATTATCATCTTATGACATGATATCTTGAATTATTCTCGATCTTAAAATTGATGGTGATTAGATCCTAAACTTCTCCAACAATTTATAGAGTATCTTTTTATATAAATATATGGTATATATATGTAATCAAAAAATAATTTAATCATGTAAACTGATATGTTTCTTTTATTCTCTAATATATATATCGAAATCATAAGTATTGAAATAGTCCAACGTAATCTATACAATAGTATATCATTTATTTCGTGAACTTTCATCTATCATGGAATATATATTATATATACAGTTTCTTTATTTACGAACGTGGTCATATGAAGGTGTAAATCATTGTTGGAGATTTTTGCAATCCATCATTCCTGATCTTTCTGTCGATAATGAGTAGTTCTTGTTGATAAATAAAAAAAAGGTGTATAGTCTGAAAAGGAGTTCTTCATTAACAACATTTGAGCTGTAGGATAATTTGGAATGCAACCCCATAGACGATGATAGTTTGTGGAATTTGCCATGACGTCAAAGATCCATTGGTTTTTATGACGGATGAGTAGTTTGGATTTCTTTTGTATCGGAGCTTGCATAAAGTGCCCCAGCACGTTATCTGACTTTTGACAATACATGTTTGAATGGCAATGTGCGATACATAGGTAGCCACGGAGTAAATATCAACATACCTCTGCGGACGCTTAAGACCCTATGTTTCCTATTTCGGCCACATTCCTTGGCATATATAATCAAATACACTTGATAAATATAAAAATTTAAAAATCAAATCTTTTATAAAGTGCCACTGGATAAAGAAAAATAATGGATAAGTAACTAATACTATATTTTTATTTTTTTCAACTATTTTAATGATTTTAAACTATATTACAGTCTACTGAAGATACAACAAATTAATGTGTTCTTGAGCACATATCCAACCGTTTCCTGTCCAGTTTCCCAAAGATAAGGAGATATAGTATTATCTAAATTGGAGGAATTATATATATATATGTGTGTTCCTTGTCACCTCTATATATATATTATATAGAGAGAGAGGATTGGTCCGTTGATATATAGAGCTCTCGTCATGCCCTCTATTTCTAATATAAAGTGACGGAGCTCACACGCAGTATGCAGGTAGCGTATATTTATTAAAACTTAATATTAATAACTTACGCTTGGCTTACAATTTTTGTTCAATTAAAAAAAGAGATTTGAAAGTCAATTTTAAAAAGATTTAATAATAATTAATAATAATAAATAATAATAATAATTTATAATATTAATAATAATAGTAATAATAATAATAAAATAATAGACACAGGAACCTAACAAAAGTCCCATCCTTTCAGCATGGTTCATTTTGTTTCCAAAACCGGATTAGTAAAATTGGGTAATATTATATTGAAGAAAGAACATCGCTACTCAAAAGAAGGACTTTTCCCCATTTTTTTCCTAATAAATTTTTATTAATTATATAACCTATGATAGTATAAGAGTTGTAAAGTTTTTTAAGCAGATATCATAAAAATCAACTATCTTTGAAAAGATCCCTCTTTTAATTCTTTCTTCATTAATTTTATAAATATTTTCTGTGAATGGCGCAGTCGACCAGGATAACTTTCTCTTGAATTTCCTCTGCAGGAGGTCCCTCTGTGCCACATCCTACAGGTGTACCTGTTACTGCTATTGCAGCAATCTCAGTTGCTGCAATTTTAGTCAAAAATGATCTAGAGCAGCAGTAGATAACCATCGAGCCCGAGTCAGACGAATCAGAGGACGAAACACAGTTTGAAGCGACACTTAAATATATCAAAGAAGCATTTGCAGAACAGTATTACTGGGAAGAAGAAAATCTTCTAAAAGCGAGAATAGAAGTTGGAAAGAAGAAGCTTGAAACTACAGCTTTGGAAATGCATAATATGCAGATAAAATGTGAAAAAAATGAGTACTATGCCTTTGGCATTTCATCTCTCATAAGCGAACTTGAAAATAAAATACGCCCTATGCAGAATATTTCTTCTCAAATAATAATCATATTGAAAACATGGTTCTCTTGGTTTAAACCAACATGGCGAACTTCGCTCCCTGAATTTGATGGAAAGCCTGAAGATTTTGATAGATTTATAAAAAAAATTTTGAAAGCACCAATAATGGAAAGGGAAAGTAATGATAAATTTGCTAACATTCCATGTTTAATGAAACAACTAAAGGGCCAAGCTAAAATTTTAATACAAAAAAGCCTATGGTAGATTATGGATTATGTTAATATGGCAAAAATTTTGATTAAACAATGTGCCTTCAGCACAAGTCTTTACAAACCAATTTTCAGTTTATGGATAACCAAAACTTTTTACATAAGGCTAAATTAACTTAATGACTTTATTACTTGGATCATTGGAATGCAAGTTGATAGAATCCATGTTGATTAGAAAAGCCAAGTTGAATAGAAAGCCAATAAAAGCTTAAAAATAAATATAAGAGTGATTTGTCATATTTTTTGTAGGAATAGTTTTGCGCGTGAACAATATCAAACTAATATATTCAATATTACAACAAATAATACTTACAATTTAAGATTGAAATTTTAAAAGAAAAGCATTTGAAGTTCATAATAGAATAGGTAAGCCTCGGTTAGTGAAAAGAAATCCTATCAATTAACATTACACTATAACAACAGTAGCAGTCCTGGAAATACTGTAGGTTAAAATCACTACATATTGATGTGAATCAAAAACAAAAACAAAAAACACCTAATTGAACAACAAAAAGGGTTGGTTGTTCCATTTGTCAAACATTAGCAAACAGCAGATTGTATGGACCATAAATTGTTATAGCTGTCCAAACTTCAAAACACCTGAATCCAAATTACAAAAAATTAAAGAACTAGGAAGTTGTATTAAATGTGGGTACTTGAATCAATAAATTGAAAAAAAAAATAGGTTTAAACTTAATGCTAAATGTAGAAATTGTATTGCATGGGCGCTCCGCATTTTTATGTATTAGAAAACAAAGGTCATAAATTCAACACTCAAAACACCAAAAAACAATAAAAATAAAAAAATAATGCAACAAGCAGAAACATCAAACAATCTTGTTGAACTAAATGTTACTCCTGTTGAAAATCCTTCTTCAGAACAAGTAGCAAATTGTTTTTTTATTAAGTTCCTTAAAATGTAACAAGCAGTCAAAACATAACTCTTCCTCCTTCCACACCAACCTTGTTAATAAAACAATAGACAACCAAGATTGAGGGTTTTATCGACTTCTGGGTCTGAAATAAATTATTTTTCAATTCGCGAATCAGTCAAACTAAAAAAAAATTAAATATAAAGTTATCCAATCTGAAATAATGCTTAATATAAAAGGTTTTAATGAAAGTAAATATTATCAAACTTCTATCATAGAAGTTGATGTAAAAATAAATAATAAAAAAATAGTATTGTAGCTGCTGTTGTCTCTACAATACAAACCAGAGTGAATAAACCTCCCCATCAAATTTTAAAAGCGTTTGATGAACATAAAATAGCTTTAGCTGATAGGCACCTAAGAAATAAAAATAATAGGGAAATCCATATACTGTTAGGTGTAAATGGAACTCATATATTACCGGTGAATGCATGTTCATTTGGGCTAACTAATAACTAATAATACAAACATAAATTTAGATACTGTAGGTTCAAATTTAGTAGATAAAAATTTAAGAAATTTATTAAATTACGATAATTTAATAAATTCTCAGAACTGAACATGGAACTTATAAAATATTTGATTATAAATACAAATGTAGATATTGAAACAGGTAGACTGATTATACCTTGTTTATGAAATAATAAATTAATACATTTTTTGTCAAATAATTTTTATTTAGCTAATTCTGTGTTAAACTCAATACTTAAAAAATACAGAAAGAGCCTTTAAAACTAGAAGCTTATAATAATGTCATAATTGATACACTTAACCAAGGCATCATTCAACCTGTAGAAATAACTTCAATAAAAAATAATAATAAAGTTTCATTTTTAGCTAATACTTTTTAGAAATCAAACTACTTAAAAAATATAAAAAAGAGCACCTGCTGAAGCCTTTTTTCGTCGTGGATTGACCAGACTTAACCACCAAGGTATCAACTTTCAACCCTGTTAAAAATAAATACAGTAAAAAATAATAAAAGTCATTTTTTAGCCTCATATGCAGTATTTAAGAAGGATTCACAATAGAAAAACGACAAACTGCAGATTGGGTTATTTGTCGAAACCTACTGTGCATAAAGAAACCAACAAACTAACCTTATCAACATTAATAATGTTAGCTGCCAGGACCTAATTTAAAATTAAATAATAAAATTGGATATTGCATTACACTACTGTTAGGTTTAATAAAAATTATCTCGCTGGTATTATTTCGAAATTTGGAAGGGCTTTTCACGCCGCAGATTAAATTTGCCCTTGAAAGGATCCAGAAAAATTTCATTTTTTTTTGTGGTTCAAAAATATAAAATAAAAGAAAAATGATTTTTAAGTGCTAGTTTCCTTATAAAATTAATGGGACTTCCTTTTGGTATTAGATGTAGCCCTTCCATTATCATGGTAGCACTTTATATAATATTAATATTGCATATTCATACCTGTGATGAGTATATTAATTATAACTTGCACATATACCAGAGCTGTAAACCTTAATATATGTAAAAATGTAGATAATAAGTGCTTTATTTCTGCTTTTCAATTTCATGTGTTTGACTTTGGCTTTCCACAACTTATAGTAAGTGATCAGGGAAGTAGTATAATAAGCCTCAAAGTGCAAATTATTAACAGGACTTTCTTGATGATGTAGATTTAAAATTTTTAAAAACCTTATAATATAAAGATTTTAGAATTTTCACCATACCTGGTTAAAGCTAATTTTCTAGGAGGTTTAGTTTGAATCTTTAGTTAAACCGGTGAAAGAATGTATAGTATATCATTGCTATAGGAACAAATGTATATTAGAGGCAGGAAAATTCCATTAGTGAAGGAAGAAAATATGCTTATAAATAAAAAGAGCCAAACAGTAGCATTTAAGTAGGTTCAATATTAAGAATAAGAAACTCCTGAGGTGGAATTTGCAATATCCAATGTTTGCAATAAGCACCGGAGATATTGCTGAAAGGAAATGAGAGGTTCCAGCTATGGTTGTTTTTTCTCATTTATTTCATGATGGTATAGATCATTCAGACGATCCTAATCCGTCCTGCTTATAATACCTGCTACAGGATATTTTTATTTTGACTTTTCAAAAAAATAACAGAAAAGTAAAATCTAATTTGAATGTTTGTAATCTAATGATGAAATTCTTTTAGCAAAACTTCAATTATCTTGACACTAATCGCAAGACAAATATAAAAATAAAAATTACATACTTTCACTGGGAAAATCGGAGATTTATAGCTCGTAAAAGAAAAAATTTTAATTTACTAAACCATACTTTTACAGCATGGGAACAGTACAAGATGTAAAAAATAATAGCTTAGGAGAAGCTGTTTCTGTAAAAATTAAAAAATCAAATAAAGAAATTATAACCCGACACCTATCGGATATCATATTGCTGATAAAAAATACCAATTTTCATGAAAATCTGCCAGAAAGTTTCCACCACTAACAATGTTAAGAACAGTGATGCTGACAGAGTAAATAGGAAAGCTGCAGTTCATTGTAGAGAGCTACATAAAAAGCTCATAAATCAAGGGCAACTTTAGTATCTCCAACAGTGGGTATCAAATGGGTATCTGTGTCCTTCTGTAATAGAGACATTGATATGCATTTGAAATCACAATGTAAAGTGAATTTGTTATCAGGTGTTTTCTAGTGGGTGTCTGTGTCCTTCTGTAATAGAGACATTGATATGCATTTGAAATAACAATGTAAAGTAAATTTGTTATCAAGTTTACTTTGCATACTTTTCAAAATTTAAATTCATGTATAGATTTATTTTGGCTCCCCCTGTGTAAAAAAAATATACATTGTATAATGTATATTATGTACCTTATACAATGTATATTATTTTATTTTTTAATTTTATATATATAATATATATATATATATATATATATATAATATATAATTATATATATATATATATATATATATATATATATATATATATATTATATTTTTTTATTTTTTTATTCAAGTGGAGATATTGAAGTGTAAAATTTGATTTTTGAATCCTTTTTTTTTTTTAATAATAAAAATAAATTTTTTTGTTAAAAAAAAAAAATTAACTTAAATACACAACCATGAGCTGGTTTGAATGCAGGTCCCCAAACTGTATTTGGAATTTTGCCATGAAGTAAGGTCTATTGTTATGACTTTTGATTTTTTGACGAATAGGAAAAAGCCCAAGCCCTACTCTCTTGCAACATTTGAGCAATGGGAAAAAGGTGCAGACCTAAAATACATATTACTGGAGCCAGAACTATGTTTCTGGTTCTGCCACAACTGGCTATAAACAAATACATTAAAAAATAAAAAATTTAAAAATCAAACTTTATAAAGTGGCCACTGGATAAAAAGAAAAAATATTGATAAGTTAACTAATACAATATATTTTTTTTATATTTTCAATATAGAAGAAAATAATTTGTCTAGACTACCATACCTAGACCTGAAGATAAACAAAAGGCTTGAGCACACCCAAGATAAGGAGATATAGTATATCCAAATTGGAGGAATTTCATATTCTAAAAAGGGTAAGCATTCTGTTAAAAATTAGACTTAGCTGATGGTGTATCAATTTTTAACTTGCCCTCTATATCTAATATAGTAGATTCAGCAGAGAAACATTACCTAAAATTTTACACTTAATATTTGTAAACTAATTAGCATAAAAGCTTACAACCGAAGTGGCAATAACAAATTTGAAAGTGTCAAATTTTAGATTTTAATAAAAATGAATAATAATAATAAATAATAATAATAATAATAAAAATAATAAAATAATAAAGAAATAGATGAATAATAATAGAAAACAGGAACCTAAAAAAGTCCCATCCTTTCAGATGGTTCATTTGTTCCAAACCGGATAGTAAAATTGGTAATAGTTTCACAGAAGAAGAAAAGAAACATCAGCTACTCAAAAGAAGAAATTTTTCCCCATTTTTTTACTAAAAAATTTTTTTTATTAATTAATAATACCCCCTATATATAAATAGTTGTAAAGTTTTTTAAGTAAAAATTTTAAAATCAACTTCTTTGAAAGATTCCTCTTTTAATTCTTTCTTCATTAATTTATAAAATATTTTTCTGTGAATGGCGCAGTCGACAAGATAACTTTCTCTTGAATTTCCTCTGGCAGGAGGTCCCTCTGTGCCACATCCTACAGGTGTACCTGTTACTGCTATTGCAGCAATCTCAGTTGCTGCAATTTTAGTCAAAAATGATCTAGAGCAGCAGTAGATAACCATCGAGCCCGAGTCAGACGAATCAGAGGACGAAACACAGTTTGAAGCGACACTTAAATATATCAAAGAAGCATTTGCAGAACAGTATTACTGGGAAGAAGAAAATCTTCTAAAAGCGAGAATAGAAGTTGAAAAGAAGAAGCATGAAACTACAGCTTTGGAAATGCATAATATGCAGATAAAATGTGAAAAAAATGAGTTCTATGCCTTTGGCATTTCATCTCTCATAAGCGAACTTGAAAATAAAATAAGCCCTAAATGCAGAATATTTTTCTCTCAAATAATAATCATATTGAAAACTGGTTTTTCTTGGTTTAAAAAAGACCCGATAACTCCCAGCTCCCTGAATTTATGCAAAACCAAGAACAACGGTAAAACGATGTTATAAAAAAAATTTGAAACTAGATAATGGAAAGGGAATCTTTAAAGATAAATTTGCTAATGCATGTCATGTTTAATGAAACCAAAAAACCAACGTCTAAAGGTCCAGCTAAAATTGTAATACAAAAAGCCTAATGGTAAGATATTGGATTATGATATGGCAAAAAATTTGATTAAATGTGCCTTCAGCAACAAGTCTTTACAACAATTTTCAGTTATGGAAAAACTTTTAAAGCTAAAATTAACTAATGACTTTTATACTTGGATCATTGATGCCAAGTTGATAGAAAGCCAAATAAATAGCTTAAAAATAAATAGTAAAGTGATTTGTCAATATTTTTTGTGGAATAGTTTGCCTGAACAATATCAAACTCAATATATCAATATTACAAATAATACTTATCCAAATTTAGATGAAATTTTAAATAATGCATTTGAAGTTCATAATAGAATAGGTAAGAGTGGGTTAGTAAATACAAAAACAAATGCAAATACATACACTAATAAAACAACATCACAAGTTGAGAAAAAAAACAGTAGCTTTAGCTACTAATATTGATGTGAATCAAAAACAAAAAAAAAAACACTGAAACAGCAAAAAGGGTTGGTTGTTCCATTTGTCAAACATTGCAAACAGCAGATTGTATGGACCATAAATTGTATAGTTGCCCAACTTTCCAAAAACAAACCTGAATCTCAAATTACAAAAAATTAAAGGAACTTGGAAGGTTTATTTTAAAAATGTGGGTATTTGAATCATAAAATGAAATAACTGTAAAGGTTTTAAACATCTTGCAGAAGTCGTCAGAATTGTAATTCATGGCGCTCCGCATTTTTATGTATTAGAAAACAAAGTGGAAAAACAACCAAAAACCAAAAAAACAATAAAATAAACAATAATGCACACAAGCAGAAACATCAACGCCAATGTTGTGAAACTATGTTTCTCCCTGTAGAAAATCCTATCTTCAGAACAAGTAGCAGAATGTTTATTATTAGTTCCACTTAAAATATTAAGCAGTCAAAACATAACTCTTCCTACCTTCACCACAACTTGTATAAATAAAAACAATAACAACCAAGAATTGAGGGTTTTATACGATTCTGGGTCTGAAATAAATTTTATATCGCATACAGTAGCACAAAAAAATTAAATATAAGGTTGTACAGTCTGAAATAATGCTTAATATAAAAGGTTGCAATGAATGCAAATATTATCAAACTTCTATTATAGAAATTGATATAAAAATAAAATAATAAAATAAACAGTATTGTAGCAGCTGTTGTCCCTGCAATACAAACCAGAGTGAATATACATTCCCCTCAAATTGTAAATGAATTTGAGGAACATAAAATACCTTTAGCTGATAAGCACCTAAGAAATAAGAAAAATAGGGAAATCGACTATACTATTTAGGTGAATGGAGCCCACATACTACCAATAAATGTATGTTTATTTGGGTTAACAAACTAGGTCACTGTTATATTACACTTCTTTAGGAATTCTTATTAGCTGGGGACTTGAATAAATTAATAAAAAATTTGCCATATTTGAAGTATATAAAGAAATTTACAGAGCAGACCGACTTGCTCGCAAAAAATGTCAAAATAAGAAAAGATGGAATGACTAGAAATGGATTTCTCAATTTCATCTCTAGTTCAAAATAATAATCCTAGCTTAGAATGGATAATGATTTAGAGATAAAATTTTAAAAAGATTTATTAAATTAATGAATTTCAGAATTATTAAAAATTCACAGAGCTTAACATAGAACTTATAAAATACTTGATTACAAATACACTTGTAGATATGGATACAGGTCCAATTGATTATGCCTTGTTTATGAGGAATAATAAATTAAATAAAATTTTTGCCAAATAATTTTATTTGGCTACATTCTGTTATTGAAATCATACTTAAAAACTATAAAAAGAGCCTCTAAAATTAAGAAGCGTACAATATGTCATAATGACAAAACACTTAACCAAAGGTATCATTCAAACCTGTTGAAATAATATACAGTAAAAAATAATAAGTTTCCATTTTTTTAGCTCTAGTTTTATGACTATTTAGAGATCACGTAGAAACGACAAAATGCAGAATTGTATATTTGTCGAACCTATGTGATAAAAACCAACCAACCAATTTATCACATAATAATGTTAGCCTGCCAGGGCCTAACAGAAATAAAGCACTTATTATCTACATTTTTACATATATTAAGGTTTACAGCTCTGGTATATGTGCAAGTTATAATTAATATACTCATCACAGGTATGAATATGCAATATTATATTTAAAAATCGACAATGCATAAGAATGGAAGGGCTACATCTAATACCAAAAGGCAGTCGCATTAATGTTGTATAAGAAACTACACTAAACTCATTTCTTTTTATCTTTGAACCACAAAAATGGAATTTTTCTGTATCTTTCAAGGCAATTTAATCTGGTGAAAAGCCCTCTCCAAATCGAATACCAGCATACTTATTAAACCTAAGTAGTTTTAATGCAATATCCAATTTATTATTGAAATTAGGTCCTGGCGTGAACATTATTATGTGATAAGTTATTGGTTTGTTTTTATCAAATAGGTTCGACAAATATACATTCTGCATTTTGTCGTTTCTACGTGATCTCTAAATATTGCATTATGAGCTAAAAATGCTATTATATTTTTACTGTAATTTATTTCAACAGGTTAAATGATACCTTGGTTAAGTTGGTCAATTAACATTATTGTACGCTTTTCTAATTTAGAGGCTCTTTTTATATTTTTTAAAGTATGCTAACTTAACAGAAATTAGCCAAATAAAAATATTTTGGCAAAATTTTATTAATTTTTATTCCATAAACAAGGCATAATCATTGGACCTGTATCCATATCTACAAGTGTATTTTTAATCAAGTATTTTATAAGTTCTATGTTAAGCTCTGTGAATTTTTTAGGACATTCAAATTTTATTTAATTTAATAAATCTTTTAAATTTTTAATCTACTAAATCATCATCCAATTCTAGCTATATTGTTATTTGTGAGGAACTCTAAAGGAAATTGAGAAATCCATTTCTAGTCATTCCATCTTTTCTAATTTTGACATTTTTTGCGAGCAAGTCGGTCTGCTCTGTAAATTTTCTTTATATACTTCAAATAGGGCAAATTTTTTTTAATTTAATTCAAGTCCCCCAGCTAATAAGATTCCTAAAGAAGTGTAATAATAAAGTGAACCGTTTTTGTTAACCCAAATAAACATACATTTATTGGTAGTATGTGGGCTCCATTCACACCTAATAGTATATCGATTTCCCTATTTTTCTTATTTCTTAGGTGCTTATCAGCTAAAGGTATTTTATGTTCCTCAAATTCATTTACAATTTGAGGGGAATGAATTCACACTGGTTTGTATTGCAGGGACAACAGCTGCTACAATACTGTTTATTTTATTATTTATTTTTATATCAATTTCTATAATAGAAGTTTGATAATATTTGCATTCATTGAAACCTTTTATATTAAGCATTATTTCAGACTGTACAACCTTATATTTAATTTTTTAGTGCTACTGTATGCGATTTAAAATTTATTTCAGACCCAGAATCGTATAAAACCCTCAATTCTTGGTTGTTATTGTTTTTATTTATACAAGTTGTGGTGAAGGTAGGAAGAGTTATGTTTTGACTGCTTGTTACATTTAAGGAACTTAATAATAAACAATTTGCTACTTGTTCTGAAGAAGGATTTTCTACAGGAGTAACATTTAGTTCAACAAACATTGGTTGATGTTTCTGCTTGTGCATATTTTTATTTTTATTGTTTTTTTAGTTTTTTAGATAGGTCCACTTTGGTTTCTAATACATAAAAAAATGCGGAGCGCGCATGAATTACAATTCTACATTTAGCATTAGTTTAACCCTACAGTTTTCAACTTTTTTATGATTCAGTACCCCACTTAATTAAGAACCTCCTAGTTTTCTTTAATTTTTTGTGGTAATGTTGGATTCAGGTGTTTTGAAAGTTGCAACTATACAATTTATGGTCCATACAATCTGCTGTTTGCAATGTTTGACAAATGGAACAACCAACCCTTTTTGCTGTTTCAGTGTTTTTTTTTGTTTTTGATTCACATCAATATTAGTAGCTAAAGCTACTGTTTTTTTTCTCAACTTGTGATGTTGTTTTAGTAGTGTATGTATTTTCATTTGTTTTTTGTATTACTAACCCACTC